>BQKZ01010663.1:0-19250 GCA_036244855.1 Temnopleurus reevesii | reverse complement strand
TAGAAAGTGTAGAAGGCATCAGCACTTTGGCTACGCCCCCGTAGGGTCAAAAGGCAGTTGACCAACATCAAATTATATTTGCTTTGAAGTATTGTAAAGGGAGAGGACTACACCTGCTAAGGGCTGAACCACACATTTGCGTTTTCAGTCTACGTCGGCCCAGCTTTTTCGACAATTAAAAACGCTCCCCGAGCTCACAGTACACGCTAATCAAACGGCGGACTGACGTTCGGCTTGCACTACTGAGCGTACGCCGAGCGCCAGTCCACTGCATGACCTGCATCTTTGTGCGTCCAAGGAGTATGTCTTTAATTTTCAAAAGCGCCGGGTCGACGCATGCTGAAAAATGCAAAGGTGTGAATCGGCCATAAAACTGGCAAAGTAATAGAGTACAGATTGAGCGAGATATTTCGTATTTTTCACTTATTTTAGTACAAACATTGCATTTACAGACTCTAAAAGTGAGGATCTTAACTTTCGCGCGGAGCTGTTATCATCGCATTATTGATAGAATTATTTCATACAGGAGTGATTCAAATATCAATACTAATAGATCCAGTTATTCTAAAATTAGCGAAAACGTAAATTTTTGCTCAGAATCAAATTTGTGTTTCCACAAATTTCACTCATCTCTTGTGTACTCTATGAGAAATTATACAATTTCAACTAGTTTATTAAGAGAAAAAAATGACTCTATATTTTCGATTCTATTGATTTCTCACAAAAAGGCTTAACTTTTTAACAAAAGAGCCAATTCAGTTACAATGGAAAAAAGGGAGAGAAAAGAAGAGAGATGACATTTAAAGGGTTAACAATGGTGTAGACGTGTTAAAACGAAGAAAACACTTAAACCAACGAAAGGCCAACAAAACAACAAGACACGACGGAGAAATTTATTCTATAGATTTTTCGGACACCTGTTTTAGAGCGAAAATTACAATCGGACCGAAAACAGCCGATTCGTCGAGCGTGTAGCGAAATCTTTCAGAGATAGAGAAAAAAGGGGTGAGTTTAATGATGAACATTTAAGTGGATCTGAAGTGGGGATAGCCGCAAGCAAGCGATCGATGCTACCTGACTTCGAACATGGCGAACTTAATTCACCCCGTGAGGTTCGGCGGGCTAAGAGATCGAGGACCATAGCGAGGTTTAGCTTAGCCGGCGAGGTTACCCCGGGCAGATTTTGGCGCGCAAGTAAAACCGCGAAGATGTTGGCGGGAAAAATGGAAGACGTGGAAAATGGTAGTAGTAAATAATGATTTGATTAATGATTTAGACTGTGTTATATACTGTTTGATAAATAAAGCTTTCTAACAACGCGTTTCATTTTCAATATCATATTTCTCATGCCTTTATTTCAACGCTAGGCAAAAGATATTTGATTGCCGTCTATAATGCAATTGTTAAAAAAGTATCATTCATAAGGACAGCAAGAGTAAAAAACAATGGGGGGGGGGGGGGGGGGTTAAAAAGCCAACAAAGACATGGGAAATTACTATTATGTTGTACATGTATGTAATATATATTATTTTATTGTCATTTTTTAATTTGAATGAGAACCTTTGAAGAAAAAAGAAAAAAGAAAGAAAGGCAACCTAACAATAATGCAATCAAACAATATTCTTGTCCTCTACGTTCGGTATTTCTGATTGAAATGCTGCGTATTATTTTTCTCAGCTTCATTTCACATTTCACGGTTATTGGATGGATATTTACCACCCTTCCCATTTTACAGTTGTTTCAAGAACAGTTAGCAGTTAGGGGTAGTGTACTGTTGCATGACAACAAAGAAATACCCACCTAACGTTTCAAAGGGCGTCATAATAAAATGCATATTAAATTAAGATGAATATCACTGGTTTCATGCAACATCATATCTTTGGCTACCATTACGTATTAAAACATGGGACGATTAGATTCTGGTTTAGTCCTTTCATAGAAATTGAGAAATCTGTTTCAAGTTAAGAAAAGCAACAATAACAACAACATTGACAAAAATAACAAAACTACAACAAACATTATAAGTCATACACTAAGACCGTATGCTTTCTCTGTGATCCACGGCTGATATGAAGTATCTTGTCAATTAAATCCATGCCAGTTCTTAGCTGAAGTGAAAGAAGACAAGGGACAGAAAGAAGGAGATTAAGTTAAATAAAGTTAAGAACAATAGAAATAAAAACAAAAATTGTAAGTCAAGCACTAACCATATACTACGTGCGCGATATTAGGCATAGCTATGAAATATGTTTTCCATTATATATTTTCAGATAGTGTTTATCTGAAAAAAGGCGAGGAACAGAAAAACAAGGGACTAATCACTCAGTAAAGTTAACGACAATAATCAAACAAACAAACAAGTTGAAATATAGGCCTATACACAACAATAAATTTACGATCTACGGTAGATGTGAAATAAGTTCTCCACTTAACCCTTTCACTTTTTCAGTCATTTCCAAGCAGAAGTGAAGGAACTTAAAGAGGTATGGAAAAAATCAGTAAAGATATTAAGTTACCAACTCTAATCTGCGGCTCGTCTTCTGGTGACCGATTAAAGATATAAAAAAAATATAAAAAAAGAAGACGGACATTGATTAATTCCTCTAACTGATATGAACTAATCACATTGCATTTTAAAGATGAACATAAAGCTGAAAAGATGAATAAAAATAGGACAGAAGAAAAATAACAAAGATTCCCTAAATTTCTAGTTCATAAGGTCTCTAGAATTCCCAACCAAAACATGGCCATGGCAGACGATTAAAAACGAATTCCCTTTTGAAGAGTAACCCCAGAGGAGTCTCGGTCTACTCCTTGTTTGAGTACCTCAAGCACATTAGGATCGCCTTCAAGTATGTTTTTACAGCACACACTGACAGGACAGTGATTTTTCCGGAGATGTTTCCCCGAGCAGCACGACTCTTCCACCGACATGTCTTTATTTTCAACCTTAGTCCCACCTGGAGAGAAGGCTTCTCATGTGCTGACACACTATCCCCAGGTCGCGTTACCCTCAGGCGCGATCGGCATTGTCGCGTGCATATCATCGGGGTATTCATAAGCGGCAGTAGTCGGTCACCTAACCCTCGGGGGATCACCGGCCGGGGCATACGGTTCCGGGGTAAACTCGAAGGTAAGATTCAAATGATGATTATCCATCCCGATTCTCGTACTTACGTTCCAATCTGCACTTCGGAAGTTTCCCGCGCTTTTCTTCTGCTCCTTGTGGTATTGATATCGCTAACCATTGTCGCCTGTTTGCAGACGCAATCTAACATGTCCGCGGGAGCTACATTTTACGTGTGTTAGTACAATGTTTCAGAGTGTACCCTCATGAACTCTGACTTGTGATTCGATACAAAGATTTGAGGCTCATGCACTTTAATGTTCTTAGTGCGACATGTTATCTGTATTATCGGGGAAAAGACTTTTTTTCTAGGTAGTTGGGGACCAACAACCCTTTCATTTGAACTGTCGTTTTGTTTAGATCTTTATACTCGTAGCATTCATGTTAAGATTCATTTGTCACGTGCATAATTATGTTTCGCGAAAGGCATGGACTTTTTCTGGAAAAAGAAGGTTTTAAATATGAACGCAGAATGTATTGAAAATCGGAGGGTTATAAATATGTAGCACTTATTTTACATTACAATGCTGGCATGCATTTACTGAAAAGTAAGGTTGGGAGGGGAATAAGCCTCGGTTACGCGGTCCCTTTTACTGCGAACTTAATTACTTGACTCCTAGTCTTTTTCAAACAAGGTTAAGAACTGAAGGCTCATAAAGCGGTTCGTATATTTACACACGACTCTAACGATTGTCAATGCCACTGACAAGATCGAAAGTCATCCACATAGAGTCGTATACCTGTCCGAACAGCTTTATGAAAAACCAATCAGCTTTCGTTACATTTTGGACTTGGTAAAGACGTAGAATATAGAATGTTACTGGGTGTTTGATAGGGTTCAAATTGTTACTTTTCTTTATAAAAGTGTACGAGATCTAGGAATACACTCAGAAGGCACTCCGCTCTGTAGGCTCTTGTTTCCTTGAACTAATGCCCATGGACCACATGACTTTTCCGACAAATGGATACAGTGCGCGGCAATCAAAGCACAAATAACACATATTTTTAATTTTTATATTTTGTATGCAAAATATTATATCTTTTCCTCAAAATAAAATGATAACTCTTTATCATTTCCTTCCTTTCAAAAGAAATTAGAATTTCACAAAAAAAAAAAAACTAGAGAAAACGATGATTATGGAACAAAATAGGTTTATTATTTATACTGCTGGGCAGAGATTGATAGAGTGAATATGATTTCTACACTTTTGTTTNCATGAACGCAGAATGTATTGAAAATCGGAGGGTTATATGTAGCACTTTCTTTACACTGCAATGCTGTCACGCAGTAGGGGGGGGGGGGGGGGACTAGGCCTCGGATACGTCGCGGTCCCCTTTGCGAACTTTACTTGTCTCCTTGCCTATTTGAAACCAAGTTATGAAAAAGGCTCATAAAGCGGTTCGTACATCTACACACGACTGAGATTCACTACCAGAGGGTTACGCGAGTGCAGAAAGGATCACCGGTCATCCACATACATGACATAGAACTGTACCTACCTCTCCGAACAAGTTTATGAAACACAAACCAGATTGTTATTACATTTTGGACGTGATAAGGACGTAATCATGTGTTACTGGGTGTTTGATAGGGTTAAAATTGTATTTTTTTTCTAAGAGTGTACGAGGAATACACTCAGAAGGCATTCCGCTCTGTAAAGCTCTTGTTTCCTTGAAATAATGCCCATGGACCACATGACTTTTGTGACAAATGGATACAGTGCGCGGCAATCAAAGCACAAATAACACATATTTTTGATTTTTATATTTTGTATGCAAAATATTATATCTTTTCCTCCAAATAAAATGATAACTCTTTGTCATTTCCTTCCTTTCAAAAGAAATTAGAATTTCACAAAAAAAAACTAGAGAAAACGATGATTATGGAACAAAATAGGTTTATTATTTATACTGCTGGGCAGAGATTGATAGAGTGAATATGATTTCTACACTTTTGTTTTATGTATCATTCTACCATGTATTTTGTGATTCTCGATTATGTTTTGTTTTAGAGAAATGTTGAATAAATACTTGATTATTAAAAAAATCATTACATTAAGTTACTATCAGAAGCAAGATTGCAGACAATAGAAAAAACATCAGCGAAAATTAATCAATGTCCATTTTTGTCATTACCTCTAACAATTTACAATACCGATTGTTTTTTTTTCTTCACTTATCTGTTAAATGAAACAACATTTTATGATATAATTGTTCAATTTATTAGTCTTTTAGCAATACCCCAGTGTTTACAAATGCTTATATACATTGTCACACATTAAGTTATTTTCAAAATTATCGAATCAAACTGCCTGATTGATGAAATAAGCATCAACGATTGCAAAAAGGAAGGAAATTATACATGCACTAGCAAGATATCTATGAAAATTGAATAATGCGTTCGGTGTCGATTTATACTGTGCAATGTGCCTAAATTTCAAGTTGATTTTGAAACCCTGCACATTTTCACAGTTTGGTTTATGTACACCATCAACCAATGTAGTTAGCATTTATATTCTGGCAGTTAAGATTATAAAAAAAAAAATAAAGCAATGTTAAACAATGATGAATACCTTGCGTATTATTTTGCCCCGGAAAACATGTAAGAAAAAATAAGAAATTACTAGTATAAGAATTGTCCTCCTCCATTTGATCATCGACAATCGGAACAGATATTTGTGATGCCGAAAATGATAATAAAAATAGTTATAACATTATTATTATCATCATTTTCATGATGAATGGTCTTTGTTTGAATAGTTCATAATCCATACCGTTATAGTCATAAGCATATCGATAAAACATAACTGTTACCTGGTATTCAATTACAGAGGTATACAAAATCGAGACTCATTGCTCACACAAACACAAAACTCATTTGACTGTGTGATGTGCCTTGACCGATGGCCAGTTTGAATAAAGTTGTTCAACGAAAGATTCGTGCAAAAAAGTTATGGCTTCCCGATTGAGCTATTTGTGACATGGATGTTTGGGTTTAGGAGTATGAATTGGACCACTTTTATAGACTATGTTGATTGTCATGTAGTTGTGACCCCTTTGATGAGTGACAACTGTGATAAACTTAAATGAAAACTTCACCCTGACTTTAATGTGATGAACAAACGGTGATAATTTGAGCATAATTTGACGTTCCATTAAAAAGCTATGGATTTTCAAAATTGTTATTTTCATCTTTGATGGGCATCCTTGAATTGTCAACTTTGGCATCTGATGCCATACCTCCTCATTAATTGCGCACATGAATTCACTTAAAAATGGATGAATGCTATATTTCAAATGAGGAATCACCACCATTTATTTTACAAGGTTTACCGAATTGATATGCCCATATTGCACTTTTGAAAAGAAAGTAAGACTCCTTCCACTGTTTGTCTACAAAAATAAGCAAATGTGACATTCTGTGTACAAAGTAAATGAAGACGTCTCCATGTTGGCAGCCATTTCGTGCCTGTGGGGTTACCAACTCAAGGAGCACATAAGAGGTGTAAATAAGAATGTTGACAATTTTTTTTTATTTCTGAACGGATCGTCCGATCTCGCTCAAAGTTTAATCAAGGCATTTTCTCCATCCACTGACAATACGTTAATGTATTGTCTTTAACTCTATGTTTTAAGACACTGATTAATATCTACTCGTCAGTCAAAAGATGCAATATTTTAAAATTTGGACATCTTTGATTTCGGGTACCTTGAACACGACTGTCTTCGTTTTAACCTTTTTTTTAGCCCGCTTATAACTAATGTGACAGAGGTTCTTTGCACATCAATACATGACGCGAAAGGACATTGAATTGTGCCACATAGTTAATCTGATAGAATGACGTGGCCTGATTTTTTTTAACACTCTATAATCCATTTCCCTGATATTAAGTCGAACACCAATGCAATACTCCTTTGTACTGCTCTTCAAATCGGAATCGGATTGTGATTGTTCTATTCACATAGTTCAATACACGGCGTACGGATATATTATCCCATGACCCACTAGATTTTAAGGAAGTAGTTCATAACCTTTTTTTAATTTCTCTTTTTTTTAGCTTCAGTTCCAGCAAGCCTTGGCAACATGTCTATTTGTCTCTTAAGCGCAAGGTTGTTCTGTTCTGGTCTTGTTGTTATCGATTGAGAGTTGCCAGTAGCCTGTGAAAAACAAACTTTTGAAAGTGGTGGTCTAATGGGGATCATACGCGGGTCCAGTAACAACAAAAGAACCATTGAACTGCCCTTAGTGTGCCCACGCAATGCCTAAACTCTTTGTATTTTGTTGAGGATAAATCCTCCCATTGGGATGATGGAGTCTCTTGCCTGTGTAAAGACGATAAGACGATGGAACATATTCTTGTCTGCTCACCCCTCCCTACATCTTGCACCCAAAAGGATCTAGCGGATCTAGACTTGAGTGCTAAACGATGCATTCAAACCGGACTGGAATCATCTGGTGGTACGTAACAGTGGCTTGAGAAGAGAACGAAGAGGAAGTAGAAAGAGGACAATATGAATTGTCCATTTTAGGTGACATATGCCAATCGATGCCCTCGGGTTTTGCATTTACAACAAAGGATACTTTTGAAGGCTTCCCGAAAGTTTGGATGTTTGACTCCGTAGATGATGGGATTTATTGCACTGTTCATCACCACAAACGCAATACCATATCCAGTAATTGTGCTGAATCTCAACACCAGAAAGCTTACAATGAGAAATGTTACACTAAACGTGAAAATACACAGGACCGTGAAAAGGTTCTTAGTGATCAAGATATCCGTACGGTCGATTGCTTTTAGGAAAGACGGATGACGATCAAGGACCACTGATGAATCACTGTCGTTCTTTACTGTAGAATTGCTACTTCTATCGACTGCATAATTACGAAGTGCCTTGTTGTGTCGGAGCACGTGGCGGAGAATCAACGCATAGAATGTTACGGTAAGAGTCAAAATGGTTGCCAATACACCAGCAAGATAAAAAAGGTAATAGGTCCTAAGTTCGTTTGAGTCAGCTAAAGTGCAAGTGCGATAGTACATGGAATACCCCAGAGTCCCCATGCCAAGAATGGGGGGTACCGCCACGATACAACCTGAGATGGCCCAAAGCATTACTGCAAGAATGGCAATCCCTTTCGGAGTGTAAATGCCCTTATGTCCGCGAATGGATTTTGTAATGATATACCACCGTGTTGCGGCTATTGCGGCAAGGGTTGAGGCACTACAGGCAACGCAGGACATTGCTACGCCAGCAATTGCCGCACAGACAGCCGTAGGTAGTGGGTACACACCCGTTTGACCTAGCAGACCCACGATCTCAAAAGGAACACAGCAACAAGTTATCAGATCCGCGATAGCGAGGTTGACCACCAGAATGTTGGTGGTGGTACGAAGCTTCTTAGTGAAGATGACAGCGGCGATGACGAGGGAATTGCCAAAAATGCCGACCATTGTTGTGAAAATGCACATTGATGAAAAGATAACATTGTGATGAAAATCTAATGTAGGGGCGTTTGTAGGCACTAGATTAGATTCGTTTGTAGGCAAAAACATCGATGAGTTTGTAGCTGCGTTTGAAGGCACTACTGTAGGGGTTTCTGATGCTGTTAATTCGGTCAAGTTCATTTTCAACGTCTGGTTTTTTAGTTTCCCTGAGCGAAATGATCACTTGTATAGGCCCTCAGAACACGGCATACTGAGTCCAGAATATAGCCACGGCAGAAGATAAAAATATGTTTTTGAAGCATGTGTACTGTTGAATCGATCTGTTTCCTTCCCATCCTCTCTTTAACAGCACAGTACGGTGTGCAATAGCAAAATGAAATACGCTATAAATTCATGGACGTGATGATTATCATTTCAATCAATAAAATTACTTTCAAGTCAACTTCATGAAATATTGATTAGATTTCATTAAGGAAATTAAATCGTCTAAAACGGTATCGGCGTCTGTCAATTGTTTTAATTTGATTTTAAGAATTCATGTAGCTGCGGATCCAATAATGGTTGGGCTTCATGGAATCTCCGCCCATCCCATATCCCTACAATAAAACACCTTGAACAACTCTTCTTTTTCACGAATGTGTGAAGGTTAAATATTTTACAAAATGTTGCAGACATTTCACAGTTGTGTATTCGAGCCCGAGTCATAAAGAATCGCTTCATTCCAAACTTTTGTTTTGTTGTATTAATTCCTTACATTTGTTTTGTTTTATTCCAAACCTTTGTTTTGTTGTATTAATTCCATACATTTGTTTTGTTTTATTCCAAACCTTTGTTTTGTTGTATTTATTACATATAGTTGTGTTGTTGTATGTATTCGATACATTTGTTTAGTTGTATGTATTCCATACATTTGTATTGTTGTATTTATTCCATACATTTGTTTTGTTGTATTTATTCCATACATTTGTTTTGTTGTATTTATTCCATACATTTGTTTTCTTGTATTTATTCTATACATTTGTTTTCTTGTATTTATTCCATACGTTTGTTTTGTTTTATTCCATACGTTTGTTTTGTTTTATTTGTTTAGCTTTTTCATTGTTCTGAGATCCTAAATATAGATATAGATATAGATAAATGGATGTAGATACATCCACCTAACTGCCCCTACCATATACTTCTTTTCAGTTTTGTTATCGGTCCTTGTCACGTACGATGATGAAGCGCCTTTCACAACCTCCATACGACAGCTATACGACTGGCTCCTGCAACATTGTTCGAGTGCAGTGGTTCTATGTAGCAGCAAACTACATGTTGAAAATCCTCTTGAGCTCGTGTAGGCGTCGTGGTGTATATAGTGGTCATGACTTCCGTCTTTCCACCAGAGGGTCGTAGGTTTGAGTTCCACCCAGGGCGTTAATTTTCTTCAGCAAGAAATTCATCCACACTGTGCTCCACTCAACCCAGGTAAGGTGAATGGGTACCTGGTAGGAATGTTTATTCCTTTAAATGCCAAGTGCGCTGCGCTGGTGGCTGCCGGGCTAAAGCCAGGAGAAATAATGCTGCATTGTTGTAGAGCGCTTAGAGACCTTTATCAGAGGTACTTAAAGCTATATAAGAACAGCATATTATTATTATTTATATGCCGGCACAATTTAATGTATTTGTGCAACGGTGCGACGTATAAAAGCATTTCGCACAACGGCCGTATGACGTTGCACGACTGCATGATACCGATCGGGCAATGGTTTTTATGATTTATGCCATTACTGCCATTTGGGAAAATCGTTTGGATGCCCTCCACCAAAATTGAAACAAAATCTCAGTGAAAATAGATAATCATTTGAGATATGAAATGAAAATATATTTTAAGATGTTCTTTAGCTTACGATCACCTTTTAAACGCTATTTTACTCATGCGTTATTTAGATTGTGTTTGAAAAATAAAAGGAGACAGTAAAAAAAAAAGGATTGTAGTCAGACCGACGGACACCTTTTTCTTCCAAAATTGTATTGGAGTCGAGGGCATCCAAGCAATTCTTTGGCCTAAGAATGTTCCCTGTAGGTTGCTACAGCACTCTTACAACTTCTTCACGAAGAACAAGTCTTAACACTTTATGAAACGGTCGTACACGGTCGTGCGACAATCATACGAATGGTTGAACAATTCGAACTGAAGTAGTTTATTTTAAGGGTCCGGCTGCTCAAAAACTGTTGCAACCGTTCGCAGACTGATCGCTAGACAGCTGTGAAAGGGATTTCAACAAACACTGTATTGTTCACAAACATCATTTTTGTGTTCTAATACATGTACTTTCCTCCAATTACTCATCTCTATAACATTAACCCTAATCATGCATCAATAATACCTTAAAACAGCTCTAATGGCATTTATTAATAATCCACACTCTAAAAACAAACTAATCAAATTTGATTAGAATCTAATCAAATTTGATTAGGAAAACAATACAAACGGGGACACCTGGAAATCTAATCAAAATGATTAGAAAAATCTAATTATTTTTTTTTATGTGGAAATCTTATTATAATTACGAATAGGAAATCTAATCAAAATGATTAGATTCAATTAAAAAAAATAATACAAGTCACATATGATTATAAATCCATTTCAGAATGATAGTTTCTATTCATAATAATATCATAAGACGATCTAATAAAAAAAAATGATTAGGTTGTTTTAGAGTGCATGAATTCCAGTAGATTAATGTACATTTCATTTTGCTGTAGAAAACGGGTGATGTATTTCAACCATACAACGCAGACGGAAAGATCATTCCAAATGGCTGCTTGCAAATCTTTGCATTATTAAGGGTTATCTGCATATTTCTTTTACGAATTATGTTTTTTGTTTGCATTTTAACAATTTTCTTGCACAGTTAGCTTCATGGGTGGGGGTGGGCAAATGTGTTAATAATTCTTTATCCTCATGGGCACCTCTACGACAATATTCCCCCGCTACGTACCACTCTCGTTGGTTCAAATTCTGAACAGTTTCAGGATTTCTCAGTGGTCTATCAAAAAGAGTTGACTCTTGTTACCGTCGACTGTGACTGTGACTGAGACGAATGATATCGAAAACTTGACAATGTCACCACTCCCCCCCCCCACACACACACATACACAAAGCTGGCCACTGGTCTAACAATAGTTATAGTTGAATTTTGTTACCAGTCGACTGTGACTGACTGAGGCGAATGAAATCGAAAACATGATAATGCCATTTGTCGCCACCCCCCCTCCCACACACACACACACACACACACACACACACATACACAAAACTGGCCACTGGTTTAAAAATAGTTGACATTTCTTACCGGTAAACTGTGACTGTGACTGAGGCGAATGAAATCGAAAACTTGATTATGCCATTTGTCACCAATCCTCCCCCCACAACACACACATACACAAAGCTGGTCACTGGTCTAAAAATAGTTGACACACACACATACACAAAGCTGGCCACTGGTCTAAAAATAGTTGACATTTCTTACCGGTAAACTGTGACTGTGACTGAGGCGAATGAAATCGAAAACTTGATTATGCCATTTGTCACCAATCCTCCCCCCACAACACACACATACACAAAGCTGGTCACTGGTCTAAAAATAGTTGACACACACACATACACAAAGCTGGCCACTGGTCTAAAAATAGTTGACATTTCTTACCGGTAAACTGTGACTGTGACTGAGGCGAATGAAATCGAAAACTTGATTATGCCATTTGTCACCAATCCTCCCCCCACAACACACACATACACAAAGCTGGTCACTGGTCTAAAAATAGTTGACACACACACATACACAAAGCTGGCCACTGGTCTAAAAATAGTTGACATTTCTTACCGGTAAACTGTGACTGTGACTGAGGCGAATGAAATCGAAAACTTGATTATGCCATTTGTCACCAATCCTCCCCCCACAACACACACATACACAAAGCTGGTCACTGGTCTAAAAATAGTTGACACACACACATACACAAAGCTGGCCACTGGTCTAAAAATAGTTGACATTTCTTACCGGTAAACTGTGACTGTGACTGAGGCGAATGAAATCGAAAACTTGATTATGCCATTTGTCACCAATCCTCCCCCCACAACACACACATACACAAAGCTGGTCACTGGTCTAAAAATAGTTGACACACACACATACACAAAGCTGGCCACTGGTCTAAAAATAGTTGACATTTCTTACCGGTAAACTGTGACTGTGACTGAGGCGAATGAAATCGAAAACTTGATTATGCCATTTGTCACCAATCCTCCCCCCACAACACACACATACACAAAGCTGGTCACTGGTCTAAAAATAGTTGACACACACACATACACAAAGCTGGCCACTGGTCTAAAAATAGTTGACATTTCTTACCGGTAAACTGTGACTGTGACTGAGGCGAATGAAATCGAAAACTTGATTATGCCATTTGTCACCAATCCTCCCCCCACAACACACACATACACAAAGCTGGTCACTGGTCTAAAAATAGTTGACACACACACATACACAAAGCTGGCCACTGGTCTAAAAATAGTTGACATTTCTTACCGGTAAACTGTGACTGTGACTGAGGCGAATGAAATCGAAAACTTGATTATGCCATTTGTCACCAATCCTCCCCCCACAACACACACATACACAAAGCTGGTCACTGGTCTAAAAATAGTTGACACACACACATACACAAAGCTGGCCACTGGTCTAAAAATAGTTGACATTTCTTACCGGTAAACTGTGACTGTGACTGAGGCGAATGAAATCGAAAACTTGATTATGCCATTTGTCACCAATCCTCCCCCCACAACACACACATACACAAAGCTGGTCACTGGTCTAAAAATAGTTGACACACACACATACACAAAGCTGGCCACTGGTCTAAAAATAGTTGACATTTCTTACCGGTAAACTGTGACTGTGACTGAGGCGAATGAAATCGAAAACTTGATTATGCCATTTGTCACCAATCCTCCCCCCACAACACACACATACACAAAGCTGGTCACTGGTCTAAAAATAGTTGACACACACACATACACAAAGCTGGCCACTGGTCTAAAAATAGTTGACATTTCTTACCGGTAAACTGTGACTGTGACTGAGGCGAATGAAATCGAAAACTTGATTATGCCATTTGTCACCAATCCTCCCCCCACAACACACACATACACAAAGCTGGTCACTGGTCTAAAAATAGTTGACACACACACATACACAAAGCTGGCCACTGGTCTAAAAATAGTTGACATTTCTTACCGGTAAACTGTGACTGTGACTGAGGCGAATGAAATCGAAAACTTGATTATGCCATTTGTCACCAATCCTCCCCCCACAACACACACATACACAAAGCTGGTCACTGGTCTAAAAATAGTTGACACACACACATACACAAAGCTGGCCACTGGTCTAAAAATAGTTGACATTTCTTACCGGTAAACTGTGACTGTGACTGAGGCGAATGAAATCGAAAACTTGATTATGCCATTTGTCACCAATCCTCCCCCCACAACACACACATACACAAAGCTGGTCACTGGTCTAAAAATAGTTGACACACACACATACACAAAGCTGGCCACTGGTCTAAAAATAGTTGACATTTCTTACCGGTAAACTGTGACTGTGACTGAGGCGAATGAAATCGAAAACTTGATTATGCCATTTGTCACCAATCCTCCCCCCACAACACACACATACACAAAGCTGGTCACTGGTCTAAAAATAGTTGACACACACACATACACAAAGCTGGCCACTGGTCTAAAAATAGTTGACATTTCTTACCGGTAAACTGTGACTGTGACTGAGGCGAATGAAATCGAAAACTTGATTATGCCATTTGTCACCAATCCTCCCCCCACAACACACACATACACAAAGCTGGTCACTGGTCTAAAAATAGTTGACACACACACATACACAAAGCTGGCCACTGGTCTAAAAATAGTTGACATTTCTTACCGGTAAACTGTGACTGTGACTGAGGCGAATGAAATCGAAAACTTGATTATGCCATTTGTCACCAATCCTCCCCCCACAACACACACATACACAAAGCTGGTCACTGGTCTAAAAATAGTTGACACACACACATACACAAAGCTGGCCACTGGTCTAAAAATAGTTGACATTTCTTACCGGTAAACTGTGACTGTGACTGAGGCGAATGAAATCGAAAACTTGATTATGCCATTTGTCACCAATCCTCCCCCCACAACACACACATACACAAAGCTGGTCACTGGTCTAAAAATAGTTGACACACACACATACACAAAGCTGGCCACTGGTCTAAAAATAGTTGACATTTCTTACCGGTAAACTGTGACTGTGACTGAGGCGAATGAAATCGAAAACTTGATTATGCCATTTGTCACCAATCCTCCCCCCACAACACACACATACACAAAGCTGGTCACTGGTCTAAAAATAGTTGACACACACACATACACAAAGCTGGCCACTGGTCTAAAAATAGTTGACATTTCTTACCGGTAAACTGTGACTGTGACTGAGGCGAATGAAATCGAAAACTTGATTATGCCATTTGTCACCAATCCTCCCCCCACAACACACACATACACAAAGCTGGTCACTGGTCTAAAAATAGTTGACACACACACATACACAAAGCTGGCCACTGGTCTAAAAATAGTTGACATTTCTTACCGGTAAACTGTGACTGTGACTGAGGCGAATGAAATCGAAAACTTGATTATGCCATTTGTCACCAATCCTCCCCCCACAACACACACATACACAAAGCTGGTCACTGGTCTAAAAATAGTTGACACACACACATACACAAAGCTGGCCACTGGTCTAAAAATAGTTGACATTTCTTACCGGTAAACTGTGACTGTGACTGAGGCGAATGAAATCGAAAACTTGATTATGCCATTTGTCACCAATCCTCCCCCCACAACACACACATACACAAAGCTGGTCACTGGTCTAAAAATAGTTGACACACACACATACACAAAGCTGGCCACTGGTCTAAAAATAGTTGACATTTCTTACCGGTAAACTGTGACTGTGACTGAGGCGAATGAAATCGAAAACTTGATTATGCCATTTGTCACCAATCCTCCCCCCACAACACACACATACACAAAGCTGGTCACTGGTCTAAAAATAGTTGACACACACACATACACAAAGCTGGCCACTGGTCTAAAAATAGTTGACATTTCTTACCGGTAAACTGTGACTGTGACTGAGGCGAATGAAATCGAAAACTTGATTATGCCATTTGTCACCAATCCTCCCCCCACAACACACACATACACAAAGCTGGTCACTGGTCTAAAAATAGTTGACACACACACATACACAAAGCTGGCCACTGGTCTAAAAATAGTTGACATTTCTTACCGGTAAACTGTGACTGTGACTGAGGCGAATGAAATCGAAAACTTGATTATGCCATTTGTCACCAATCCTCCCCCCACAACACACACATACACAAAGCTGGTCACTGGTCTAAAAATAGTTGACACACACACATACACAAAGCTGGCCACTGGTCTAAAAATAGTTGACATTTCTTACCGGTAAACTGTGACTGTGACTGAGGCGAATGNTGGCGGGCCCTGTCCACCACCTAAATCGTCTTGCAGTGCCCATTTATCTATCTCGAGACTATGACGAATCATTTGACGTAGGTTTTGTGCGGTTACCATTCCAGCTAGGCTTGCCGATTTTTTGACCACTTTGGGCCCCTCCTATGGCCACATCCACCAGATAGGACATGCCAGAGTACGATCTTTGCATCCATTAACATTAAAATTGGTAACCTTTCCAGCTAGGCTGACCCTTGCTGGCTGCCGGTCTTTCTTCCAATCTCCTTCCCTGATTCATTTTCTGTCAATCTTATTTTTTACCTGTCACTCTATCTATCTCTCTCCATTTCTAACCCTCGACTTATCTCTGCCACCCTCTCCAATCCCTTCTCTCTCTCTCTTTCTTATTCTTCTCCTTTTCTGTCTCCCCTACTCTTCCCCACCATCACTCTGTCTATCACAATCTACTCGAAATGCCCCGGTCACATAGGACCCCGGAATCAACACGATTCACCCTTACTCGTTGTTCTGAGGCAGTTAAATGTGAATTAACAAAGAGTCGGGGTGAATCGTGTTGCTTCCGGGGTCCTGTGTGACCAGGGCTAAAGCGACAAGCTATTCAAATCCCTCTTCACCTCACTCATTCACAATTCCATGAACTTTTTTTTTAATTTACACTCTTAAAATAATGGGTATATTGCAGACGTACAGGTAGTAGTAGTAGTAGTAGTAGTAGTAGTAGTATTAGTAGAAATATTCCTAGAAGCAGTGGTATGAATATCTAGCACTATAATTAGTAATATGCCGAGTAGCAGTAGTAGTAGAAATGGTACACCATATGAAAAATTCAGAAGTAACCTAAGAACATATCTCTTTAAAAATAACTAATCTATTGATAATCCCAGTTCCTCTGATTTCCTTCTCTTTTTCTATATTCTGCTAAGCGCATAGGGACCTTCGCATGATTGTTTTATGCGCTATATAAAAATATTTTGATATTTATTATTATTAGTTGAAGTAGTAGTAGGAAAAGTAGACCAGTTAACAATTATCAGTAGCATTGGTTGTAGTAGTAGTCACACTCCCCTTTCGGGACGATTGAACACGTTATGTGTTTTGGTCAATAACTTTTGATGTAGTGTCTAAAAAATATACCTGATGTATGAGCAGAAAGAGAAAAAAAAATTATAAACTATAGATCTTACCATTTTTTATTCTATCACCATTTGTCGCTGGATGCAGAGAATTTTCAAAAATGAAAATAATCACTATGGTCATAAATCCTTAAATTGGCAACGCAAAAATCATTTGAAAATCAACATTTTCCATGCAAATTGGCAACTTATAACTTGTTAACTCGCTTTTTTTTGGCAAAGAAGACTCCGTATAGTAACATAGTTTTTAATCGAAACATTCTAAAAGGAGATTTTAAAATTTGAGTGTTGCCAATTTAGGAAAGGAATAGTGATTGAATTTGTTGTAAAATAATTCCTGTCCTGAATGGGTTAAACATATTAAATAAAGATTGGAAATGATCAAGATCTAGTCTGGTAATCTACAGAAGATGTGAAAGTAGCAAAGGAACAATAGTATTAGCTTTATTGAATCGTAGTTTAAAGGGGAACTTCACCCGAACATTGATACACTCTAAGTGGATGAAGAAAAACGCAATGATCGAACTGTAGAAATTTTAGCAAAATTCGACAATCCGTTTAAAAGTTATGAATTTTCAAAGTTTTGATTTACACCCCTCATGGGCTCCTCAAATTGGCAACGTACAGGCACAAAATGGCTGCCAACATGGAGAACTCTCCATTCACTTTGTACACAGAATTTCACATTTTCTTCTTTTTCTAGAAAAGTAGACAATAAATTAACTAAATTCATTCCAAAATGCATGCATAATCAAAATGTCCATATCATATTTGAAAAAAAAGTACAATTTTGTCTACTTTTTAAATTTCTAGAAAAAGAAGAAAATGTGTAATTCTGTGTACAAAGCGAATGGAGAGTTCTCCATGTTGGCAGTCATTTTATGTCTCTGCATTGCCAATTTGAGGAGCCCATGAGGGGTGTAAATCAAAACTTTGAAAATTCATAACTTTTGAATGGATTTCACAGATTGACCATTGTATTTTTCTTCATCCACTGAGCGTACATCAATGTCCTGATGTCTGGGTTAAGTTCCCCTTTAGTTTCTTTTAATGATAGAATAATAGTAGCCATACGGTTGAACCACTTACTTTTGTGGTTGACGTTATAGTTATTACAAATTTATTTGAATTTGATCCTGCTGCTGTTGTTGTTGTTGTTGTTATTGTTTATGTTACGCATGCTTTTTATACTGGATATCCAAATGTTTTGATAAGTTTCTCTTTTATCGAAGACACTTTTAGCTTGTTCTGATATGAGCGTTACTTTTACATATCTCTGTACAAAAGACCTTGCAAAATTCACCGCATATTTGTTTGTATGCTTGTATTTAGTTCAATAAAGAATCATGTGGAAGGTGGGGGGGTATTTTGATAAAATTTAGCCGTTTATAATTATATAGGCTGCACCTATAGAATCTAATGATTTAACTAAGATGGAAGATTGAATCGTAATTGGAAACAAACAGCAATTACACTACAAAATATACCGGAAAACATTATACTACCGAAAGCCATTAAAGAAGAACGTATATCACTGACTTCGAGCTAGAGTTGAAGAAAGAGAAAATTACCCGTTATATTCTGCGGCACTTTTATGATAATCCATGACCAAAGCCTGGATTACGCTCTGTCATCCCGTGTCCAATGTACCCACAAATAATTGTGATAAATGATGGGACTGCACTAATGTTCCTGCAGCGATGCGCGTAAATGCACCCCGTACTGTGAGCAGAAAGGACAAATGAACTGGACAAAATAAACGACTTCCTCCAAGCCTTCATAAAAGCCATGAAAGTGGATTTCCGAAATTGGTGAACGGGGCCGAGGCTTGTGCACGATGAAAAAAGTGTGCATCTGGTTTGCGAAACAAAATGATGCGCACAATAGTTGCAGACTTGTCATTTGATACGCACATCATATGCTCACTC
>BQKZ01010662.1:0-19337 GCA_036244855.1 Temnopleurus reevesii | reverse complement strand
AAAAAAAGGTATTAACTGATTAAACATTTATCAATGCTTCTTGGGTCATCAATATAATCCAAATCAGTTGTAATTTGGGATGTATCACTTGAAGTTCAATACCATTTATATTCTCTATTTCTTTTTCTTAAGCTGTTGCACTATTCACATTTTAATATTTACCGCATGCCTTTACCAGAACAGTTGGCATTGTACAATATTGTTTGAGCTGAAATTTTCAATGGGGTTTTGTTTTCATGAATTTTGGGATAATGGCTTTGTTAGAATTTTTAGAATGCCCATAGACTTGTGTATGTAATCCAAACCATGGAAATATCAGCTTGCTAATGTGTGGAAAGGTCTGAACTTCATTGAATTCACTAAAATATTGGCTTTATCAGTATGTCTGTAGATTCTCATCTTTTCTTGTTCATTCCACTCTCAGTAATTGCCCTGGAATGCTGACATGCACAGAAAATGAGCCAAAGTCTACATGGAACTGGGCAACCTTCACAAAGCTATCGATGACAAGAGAATGATAAAAATGGCTCCAAACACAACAATATTTGAATACTCCTAGTTCTTGATATCTGAACATTTTTCTTAATCCTCATTCCTTCTATCCTTAGTACTTACCGTGGAATGCCGACATGCTCAGAAAACGAGCCAAAGTCTACATGGAACTGGGTGAGCTTCACAAAGCTATCAATGTAAAGAGAATGATAAAAATGGCTCCAAACACAAAAATATATGAATACTCGCAGTTCTTGTTGTCTGAATATTTTTGTTTTATCTTTTATTTTTACCTCAGTACTTACCATGGAATGCAGAGATGCACAGAAAACGAGCCAAGGTATACATGGAACTGGGCGAGCTTCACAAAGCTATCGATGTAAAGAGAATGATAAAAATGGCTCCAAACACAAAAATATTTGAATACTCACAGTTCTTGATATCTGAACATTTTTCTTATTCTTCATTCCTTCTATCCTTAGCACTTACCATGGAATGCAGAGATGCACAGAAAACGAGCCAATGTCTACATGGAAGTGGGTGAGCTTCACAAAGCTATCGATGTAAAGAGAATGATAAAAATGGGTCCAAACACAACAACATTTGAATACTCATAGTTCTTGATATCTGAACATTTTTCTTATTCCTCATTCCTTCTATCCTTAGTACTTACCATGGAATGCAGAGATGCACAGAAAACGAGCAAAGGTCTACATGGAACTGGGTGAGCTTCACAAAGCTATTGACGACCTGAGATCAGTAACGAAGCTTGTTCCAGACAGCACAGAGGTCTACCTTCTGATGAGCAGAACACATGATAGCATGGGGGCCCTTGATTTGGCTTTAGAGTGAGTTCAATTACTGGTGTTACAGAAGTATTGTGAAACGAGAAATTTCCATGACATGAAACTTTCGTAAAATGGAGCCAATTCCAACTTCTGAAACTTTTGAACTCAACGTAATTTGAGTGTTCAAGGAAATTACAGGTTTTGCA
Organism: Temnopleurus reevesii; assembly: GCA_036244855.1. Classification (NCBI taxonomy): domain Eukaryota; kingdom Metazoa; phylum Echinodermata; class Echinoidea; order Temnopleuroida; family Temnopleuridae; genus Temnopleurus; species Temnopleurus reevesii. The sequence goes on along the minus strand of BQKZ01010662.1, from coordinate 17,851 downwards.
CGAAAGTTAGATTTTTTGTTAGTTATCAGTCTTCCTGCAATATTTATAGATTCATGGGGTTTTAACTGTTTTGAGAAATGTGCTTCAGATTAAGATTTTCCAACACAGATTCTAATACTCCCACTGATATTTTGAAGTGTAATAATTCAAAATTTATATATGTTACTTATTAGATATTTTCTTGCTATATATGTGATGAGTTATTATTATATATTGATCTTTAAAAATATTTTTATTCAGCATAACATGATTGTTTCTTTTCCATTGTCTCCTCAGGGATATCCGAGAATGTTTAAAACTTGATCCTGACCACAAAGAGTGCTTTCCACTTTACAAACTTCTTAAAAAGAACAGGAGATTATTAGATGCTGCGGAAAATTATATCAATGATGGAAGGTGAGTTTGATTTGCATGGAAATAATTTTCCAGATATCGCATCTTAATTTCCTATACATTTTAGCATCATTGCTACACAAAAGATGTTTTATTTACCAACTTTTTCACATTGAAAGGTGCAGTTAAGTGTTAAAAATGTTTCCTCTATCTCTAAAACTGCTTATCAAAAGTGGATCTGTTCATTAGTCAGAACAATACCAAAAAAGGTCAGTTATTAATTGTTTCACTTCACTATGGGCAAAATGGGATTTTTGTGTATAAATGAAGTAGCACATTAGTTAACCACAACAACAATTTTGCAAATAATGTAACGTTTCATTTGTAACAATCAAATGATCTCAGCTTGTATTTAGGGAGCATATGTTGCAACTTTGCAGAGTGGTCATGGCGCTTTTGCATTATGATTACCCTGGCTTTAGCCATCGCCAGCTCAGTGCAAAAGCATTTGAAGATATAAATTCCTGCCAGGTATCCACTCAACTCACCAGGGTTGAGTGCAGCAAAAGGTAGATAAATTTCTTGATGAAGGAAATTTAACGCCATGATAGGACTAGAACCGTGACCCTGTGTTTGATAGGCAAGAGTTATGTCCACTACACCATGAAGCTTCAACACAATCATTTGTCATAGCACGTTTTCAGTAGAATACCCCTTTTCGAAGATTCAAAGTTCTCACATAATAAATGATAATAATAATGATAATACATGTGACCTGTAATGCGCCAAATTTTCTAAGATTTAGTGCTCAAGTAAACCAGTAAATTTGTATTCTTCTTGTCATAGGTACGATGATGCTGTAGGTAAATTGGAAGCAGCTGCAGAGAGAGGCGGTATCTATGAGATCAGGGCCAATGCAAGGATATGTCACGCACATAGAATGGTGAGAATATTTCCTGTATTCCCTGCTCCTCAGATTTCATAAGTTGCCATGGAAACTGTTGCTTCATCGGTACCGGAATTTGTTTTAGTCAATCAATTATTGGTTAATATATATAGTGCTTTGAAAAGAAATTGATTTGATATCTCCTATGGAGGGAAATAGCCAAATGATATGTTTTTTATTGATATTTGTGCATTATATTAAAAATCAAAGTTTCTGAATGAAGACCACTTTTCTAAAGGGCACATTTTTCTTACAGATCAAATACTGGATCTCTAAGACCCCTTGTACACTACCATCCCGGGGCCAGGCCGCGGCCTGGCCCGGGCCAACACAGTGTGTGGTCTGGAGCCTCACCCGAGCCAATTCACCCATTTACACTACAACTCTTGGCCGCGGCCGAGCCTGGCCCAGCTATAGTAGCTATCCCACCAGCGCCGTGTGTGGCGCTCCCCATGTAAACAAAAAATATTCGTTCCGATCGTGGCGCGCCAAATATAAACTTCAACAATTTAAAAAATCAATAATATATAGAGAATTTAAAATATATATGAAAAAAGCTCACCAAAGTCAAAGATGAACAGTTGGTCAGGAATTGCAAATCAAATGATGAACGGTAATTTAAAACTCGAAATCAACGAAAAAGTGAAAAGTAGCGCGCGAGGGGAAAGTTGACAGAAAGTGATGTCATCGGCTAAAAACGTGACGTTTCACGCACTTCATTAGCATAACAGGCCGCGGCCTGGCCCCAGTTGCTTTTACACTACCTCGGGCCGCGGCTGAGCCCGGGCTCAGACTACCTCTTGAGCTGGTCCGAAAACGGGCCGCGGCCTGGCCCCGGGCCTGGCCTCTTTTGCTTTTACACTATCGAAACTCGCGGCCAGGCTGCGGCTCAGCCGCGGCCTGGCCTCGAGTTTGGGGGTAGTGTAAAAGGGGTTTAAATCTCCAAAGCCAAATGAAGTGGTCGGCACTGAGATCAATTTAGTAGGACATCTAAAGGCTGGTCTTCGATGGCCTTGGATTAATTTGTACCTTAAATGCATTTTAATTTGAGATTTTGTATTTGTTTCTTTACAGAACCAAAGAATAAATGAAGCTCTAAAGATGTGTACGAGAGTGTTAAATGATGATCCCCAGAACGTAGATGTATTAATAGACAGAGCAGAAACTTATATTCAAAATGAAATGTATGAAGAAGGTAAGTGAAAGAATGGAGTGTTTATGATCTCTTGTCTTTTGGGTTGATTCCATAGATTATGTACATGCGGCCCCCTACATTCAGGAATATTGAAATGACTGTGTTCTTTGTTAATACCTGATTTGTAGGTTTTATGAATAGGTGTATAAACAATCTCAACTGAAATCATGAGTTTATAAAATGTAATTAAACAGGAGGAAATGTTGGTGCGAATATACCAAATGGTTAACTACTTTATAGAAATCATTATTTTACTACTGGCTTTGTGGCTATATTCATAGTCCTTTTATTTATGAGAGCTGGGCACTTAAAATATATACCGTTTGTAATGTTGTTAAATTTCAATCATTTAGTCAATACACCTGTTACAAAGATGACTGACATACTCAAGAGAATAATTGTATTTTAAATAACATATTTCATTGGATTGAATTGTATGTTAAATATTCATTTATTTAGAGAGGAGGAAACCCACCGAATATGATTTAGATTGCATAATTCTGTCCCAAACTCCAATTATTTGTATATAATTCTCTCAATATCATTTGTAATTTTTCTTCATCTTTCAGCTGTAAATGATTACCATAAAGCCAAAGAATTTGAAGACGTGCAGAGGACGCAAGAAGGATTAGACCGAGCTCAAAAACTTTTAAAACAGTCCAAGAAAAGAGATTACTACAAAATTTTAGGAGTAAGAAGGTAAGTTTACCTGACTACCAAATCTAGAATTATTCAACTGTGCAAAATAATGTTTTCAGTGGTATAATAACCAGCATTAAAACAGTACTTATGTGTATAAATATGCGTTATATTTTCTTGTGCAAGATAAAATAGAACTTTGTCCGGCCCCCCTTCTTTGAATATGTTTGAATCATGTGATTATATCAGGGGTTTGTTTTGTTAATATTTTGTTGTCAATGTTTCAACTTGCGGTGACTATTGAAATCCTTCATTTGAATGGATAAAGGGTATAGTCTTTCGCTGTAATTATTGTTGCTGTTAGAGATTGAGTGTTTATCATTCGCAACAGTAATCATGAAAATCTCAAGTTACACGTATGTGTCTGGTTTAACTTTAGATTCAAACAAAAGGGACGTTTGTGTTACAGCTTTGTAATGGCATCTTGATAGACCTGCTGAAGGGAGTGAGATACCCCAAAATAATCCCATGTGTATTGATCACAGAAAGAACAGTTTGATGGCATACTATACTTTAGAAAGTCTGAAAGAATCCCAAGTACTTTGAACTCCAACTATTGACTATGTTCATATTGTCATTTTTTTGAAATACAGTAAAAAAGGAAATTTTTAAGTACGTTTGCTATGTAATCGCATCTTGATAAACACATTGAAAATGATGGAAAAAACCAGAATGGACGATCCAAAATATTTAATTAATGACTGATATAGTACTTCTATGGTTATTTTCTTTACAGAAATGCAGATAAAAAGGAGATTTTGAAGGCCTACCTTACGTACTACCTTAACAATGACATCCTGATAAACACCTCGAAGATGATGAGAAAACAAGAAAGAACAATCCAAAATATTTAATGACCAATATTTTATTTCTATTTTTACTTTCTTTCAGAAATGCAGTAAAAAAGGAAATTTTGAAGGCCTACCGTACATTAGCTATGCAATGGCATCATGATAAACACCCTTAAGATGATGAGAAAACAAGAAAGAACAATCCAAAATATTTAATGACCAATATTTTATTTCTATTTTTATTTTCTTTCAGAAATGTAGTAAAAAAAGGAAATTTTGAAGACCTACCGTACGTAATAGCTAAACAATGGTATCCTGATAAACACCTTAAGATGATGAGAAAACAAGAAAGAACAATCCAAAATATTTAATGACCAATATTTTATTTCTATTTTTATTTTCTTTCAGAAATGCAGTAAAAAAGGAAATTTTGAAGGCCTACCGTACATTAGCTATGCAATGGCATCCTGATAAACACCCAGAAGGTGACGAGAAAGCCAAAGCTGAAAAGATGTTCATGGATATAGCTGATGCCAAAGAAGTACTAACTGATCCAGGTATGATCTTCTTCTTCTTCTTCTTCTTCTTCTTCTTCTTCTTCTTCTTCTTCTTCTTTTTTTTCTTCTTTTTTTGTTGTTGAATTCCACCAGTTCTGGAGAATTGCGGGATTTATAGTGTCGAAGATACGCAGGTGGTAGTGGGTATTGAGAGTAGATTTAAGGTGTGTATGCAAGCACAATGGAAAATACTTCACATGGATACAGCAGATATCAGAGCATCACTTACACTTGCTAAATTGCTATATTATGGGGATGTTGCGAGAAAGGTTGCAAATGGTTGCAAATGAACTCTGATGCAGGGGCAAATTAAAACGTTCATTCCCGTTAGTGCATGGTCTTCATCTCTTCCAAGACTTGCATGAAACAATGATTTTATTATTGATGTGTATCGGTCAATTGCAACTTACGACTAATTGTAACTTTCTAGCAACACCCCCTTAGACTAGAAAAGTGACCGATTGATCGTAACCTCACTTTCCGGCAAATATTGGGCAGGTAGACAAATTCCTGTTCTCCACGTAAGGGTATATGTACTTTCCTCTTTATATGAATTGGGTTTAAAAAAGAATCAACATCTGATATTGACAATAGTTTCATAACATTTGTAAATATAAAACATAGTCAATGTTGTTTAATTTTTTTCTTGACATCTGAACTATGGTACATCAATTTGAAATTTGAAAGCAAGAATATTATTTTTGATCATTCCGAATTCATACTGTCCATAGCTACTCTGAATGAAAAATGGCAAAGTGCATTGTGAGCAGAAGGGAAAAAATATTCGGACAGAGTAAACAACTTCTTAACATTATTTCTGTGAATTTCACGACCATGATTTCACTAAAATTTTCGCTCATTTAAACACCCATTAACTGGTTTACAATAATCTTTTAAAATGTAGAAATTACAACTTGCTAATGTGTGAAANGATCATTCTTGTTAGTGCATGATCTTTATCTCTTCCAAGACTTGCATAAAACAATTTTTTTTATTGGTGCGTATCGATCAACTGCAACTTACGATTAATTGTAACTTTCTAGCAACACCCCTTAGACTAGAAAAGTGACTGATTGATAGTAACCTCACTTTCCGGCTTATCACCTTTAGGGGGTGTTGTTCAAAATTTGCCACAGATCGCAAGTTGCAGTTGATCGGAATGCGCCAATCAAAATCATTGTTTCACGCTTGTCTTGATAGAAGTGCATATCATGCGTGAATGGAAATGCATGTTACAATTTGCAACCGATTAGCAGTTGATTTTTTAACACAACCTCTTTTTAATAGCCAATTAATGGGCAGGTAGACCAATGCCTGTTGACCATGTAACAGGGCATATGTACTTTTCTCTGAAATAAATTAGGTTCCAAAAAGGAATACATTCTGATTTTGACCATTTCATAACATTTGTAAGTATGAAATGTAGTAAATAGTTATTCATTTTTGTGGACTTCTAAACTAGGGTACATCAATTTGAAAGCAAGAATATCATTTTTGATCATTCCGAATTCATACTATCCATGGCTAAAAATGGCAGAGTGCACTATTACTATTAGTTATGCGATTTTCATGATTTTCCCGACCATGAATTCGCTTAAGTTTTCACTCATTTAAATGCCCATTGACTGGTGTACAATAATCTTTCAAAATGTAGAAATTACAACTTGCTAATGTGTGAAAAGGTCTGAATGTCAGACTTAAAAAATCTATCAAAATATGAACGTAACGACTCGCTAATGTGCGAAAAGGTGTGAAATTCACAGAATTCTGTAAAATTCATACACTTCAAAATATTGGCATTTATAGTAATGAATGTTTTTCCGATTCTTTTTTACAGAAATGAGGGACAAGTTTGACGCTGGGGAAGATCCCTTAGATCCTGAACAGCAGAAGAACCAGGGCTTTCATCATCATCATGGTCATCCATTCGGTTTCAACCCCTTTGGGAATGGCGGTGGCTTTAATTTCAAATTCAACTTCAATTAGACTGTCCCAATATGAACATTATCTTCATTGGAACACTAAGATACAATGTAGATGTATCCTGTCTGTAATGGTCATCCCTTATGTTTCAATTCGTTTGAAAGTGGAGGAGATTTCAACTTTAAATTCAGCTTTAACTAGACGTGACTCAGATCGAACATTATCTTCAAAAGAACACCAAGATGGGTGTATTCTGTCCGCTATTGTGATCATTTGTTTGGTTTCAATACGTTTGGGAATGGAGGAGATTTCATCTTAAATTCAACTTCAACTAAATTAAACTCACTATGAGCATTATTTTTTAACAAATACCAAGATAGATGTATTCTTTCATTTGCTTGGTTTCAATCCCTTTAGGAGTGGAGGAGGCTTTAATTTTAACTTCAACTTCAACTAGATTCAACTTCAACTAGATTCAACTTCAACTACTCAGTATGAACATTATCTTTAGTGGAATACCAAGATAGATGTATTCTGTCCGCTATTGCGATCATTTGTTTCGTTTCAATCCCGTTGAGATTGAAGGAGGTTTCAACTTTAATTTCAACTTCAACTAGATTTACTCGGTATGAACATTATCTTTAATTTAATACTAAGATAGATGTATTCTGTCTTGTTACCATGTTCATTTGTTTGATTTCAATCACTTCGGGAGTGAAGAAGGTTCCAACTTTAAATCTAATATCAACTAAAATATGAACATTATCTTCAATGTTGTACCAAATTACTGGTGCATTCTATTGGTCATCATGGCTCTTGTCAGTTTCAGTCTTCGGTTCCTAGCGCTAGACAACTGAAGGCGTGCATGAGGTACTACCTGAAGTCAATCAAGCAACAGGCTGGGACAACCCATTTTTTATACATATTGCCATCACTTTGCTGTTAGAAAATAATCTTTTGCTCAGAACAAGAATTTATGATGTGTTTTACTGTTCAATATCATACTCTAATGGGGTGTTGTTCAAAATCAACTGCAAAGCAATTGCAACTTTGAAGATTGTAACGCGTATTTTCATTCGCGCGCGGTATGAGCATTTCACAAGACGCGCATGAAACAATGGTCTTAATTGGCGCGTTCCGATCAACTGCAGCTTGCAATCAATTGCAACTTTTGAGCAACACCCCCCAAACAATCCGATCATTAATTTTAATCAGAATCATATACTCATAGAATGCATTCTGCGTTCAATTTTAAATGCACAAAACAGGTAAGATTTATCTTGCAAAATATGGAATATTTTGTAATAGTAATTCACTGCTTCGGGAGTTGTCCTTCATGATTTGTTCTCCATGGAGGTTTCCTCCGGGGAACGATCCATCCTAGTATCATTGCCTTTTACATCGTTGATTAATTTGTTTCAGTTTCAGTTTCCGTTTATTTTATTTTTGTTTGGGGGGGTGCCAAGTTTTCATTTACCCCTTCTACTCTATTTGAAAAAAATCTCTACAGTTCTTCATGAAATTCATTTTTAAGGCTAAATCTCAACAAATGGCATTCACCACATGATTTAACTATTGATTTCTTAGTTAGATCAATGTGATATGAATACAAAGTGCAATTTATCAGAAAATCTTTTTGAGATCAGTATTTGTTTTGTTTTTGTGGGATGTTATGGAACGCTTTCTATGGTTTTACAATCAAATATTTAGAAATTGGGCTGTTTGAAAATGTTAACAATGATCGAAATACAGTCAAACCTCGTTATAACGAAGTCCTTGGGAACAGAGAAATCATCTCTTTATATCGAAACCTTGTTATATCAGGGCCAAAATACAATGAAATACAAAAACATGGCACAAGGAAAACTACCTTGTTATAACGAGATCTCGTTATATCAGTGTTCTTTATAACGAGGTTGGACTGTATACATAACATTCTTGAAGAAAGCAGTAAAGTGACAACTAATGTCAAGTTGTTTTATAGAGTGTGGTTAATTTAATTTTTTTTCAGTATGAAACCAAATGACTCATAATAGATTTTACTGATGTATTCTAACATCCTCGAAATATAATTTCAAGCCGCTATTTGTGGGGGTTATTAATTTTTGGAGTATTTTCAGTACTACTTCACTACAATCTCAAACTCAAGAATTCACGGCTTTAGTATGTCTATTTAGTCGAGATTTCTAGAAATCTTGATTTAGTCATGGGTAATAATCAAACAATTGTACACAAATGATAAAGAAATTTTTCGATGTTCCTTGAAATGATGGCATATTCGCAAATGTTTAGCAATCTTCCTACGTGTAAGTGAATGTGTTGAAATTATTTATTATTACTTTTATAGTTAGATTTAGTGTTGTATACTTATCTGTCATAAGGAAACCTGAAGATGAATCATCTTCGCTTATGTTTGCCTGTAGTGCCTTAGGTTGTTCTCGTGATTCATTTGATACAATATGTAGGGGAAAAAAATCAATGAGAAATTTTCATTTTGGTAATCCTCATCTCCGACATTTGGCAATATGAAACGGTTCCATCAATATCAATCGGATGGAGTTGGGCAAGTGACTATCATTATCATTTGGAATAATTGCAAATTTTTGTTCTGCATCAAGGAAGCACCCTCTGGTGTATATCAGGAGCGTTTTAAAATAAAGTATGTTTGTTTATTTTTTAAAACCTGGCAAAAAAAAATGAACATGCATAGACAAATGTCCGTAACAGAAAAATTTCGAATTTCAAAAGTTCTGCATGAGGGGCATGTTTGTAATGCGTTACTTATTAAAGTTGTTGAATATCATTCAGACTCATTTTTGTCCCAAAAGAAGTAAAATTACATTTCATTTATCACGTTTTTTGTTAGGTACTACTTGTGTTTTTAATACAGAGTATGTATTTTTTCTCTCTAAATATTTTCATGATTGATACATGTATGTTATATTTGAGGAAAATTCTGAGAAGATATTCGTATTTGTAAATAAAGATTTCTTTATGAAAGGTATTGAGAGTCACATGTCATAAATTTGTTGATAGCTGTACTGCGCTCTTAAAAAAGGGCAATTTCTTTTTTGATAATCAATAGACCACTTAGGTAATGTATTCAAATGTATTCATGTTTGCCCCAAGACGAACTATTCATTCAGCTGGCAAAAATGATAAGAGTACAGTAATCAGAATGCTACTTGCATAAATTGATGTTGCTACGTTGGACAAACATTGTAGCTTGACCAATCTAGCAACAGCATGCTATCCATATTCCTTCTATTGAAATACAGTCCAACCTCGTTATAAAGAGTACTGATATATCAAGATCTTGTTATAACAAGGTAGTTTTCCTGGTCCCATCTCTTTGTACAGTCCAACCTCATTATAAAGAGCACTGATATAACGAGATCTTGTTATAACAAGGTAGTATTCCTGGTCCCATCTCTTTGTATTTTATTGTATTTTGGCCTTGATATAACAAGGTTTTGATATAAAGAGATACTTTCTCTGGTCCCGAGGACCTCGTTATAACGAGGTTTGACTGTATTTTATTGTATTTTAGCCCGGATATAACAAGGTTTTGGTATACAGACTGAGAACATTTTTCTGGTCCCAAGCACCTCGTTATTATGAGGTTAGACTGTACTGTATCCTTACACAAACAGGAAAGATGTTTACCCTCAATGCGAGCAGAAGAAACAAATGACTGGGACATAGTAAACAACTTCATTCAAGCATTCAAAATAGCTTCATTATCACAAAAGAAAGTCTGTGGTGCAACCATTGTTCAACATGTTCCACATAATAAGAAAGGATTGAAATTTCTTTTGTGTTCATCTAGCTCTTGATAATGCTTGAATGGAGATTGGAGATGAAATACACCGAACCAGCGAAATGAGAAAAACAGAGAAACATGTAAAAGTTTTAGCTTTAGCCAATGTTTAATTCTGTACAAATATTTCATCATAAAATAATTTAAATATCAAAGTAGCGTCTAGAATGAATTTTTGTAACAACATGAAAAAGATAGATTTATGACACAATCCATGAAGCTTGTCACGGTGATACATTAGTCCAAAATAATCCAATGATCTAAAAATTCTTGATACTGATTCCTAGAAAAGCAGTGGGNGTCTTTGACTACAGTGGAACCTTGTTATAAAGAAGTCGGATATAGCGAGATACCGGTTATAACAAGGTGATTTTATTCGTCCCAGCTCTATATAGTTCTTTGTTTTTTACCCTGATATAGTGAGGAACCTGATATATAAGAAAGGTAATTTTCATGGTCTCAAGGACCTCATCATAAAGAGGTTTCACTGTATTATGATATTTGTTGGAGAATGAATACTTGTCGCTGCAACACTACCCAAAGTTGGAGACAAAGTTGCAAGAAGAAGGATGCAACTTGCTAGACACTGCTATCGACATCCAGAGTTGGCTGCAAGTGGCCTCATTCTATGGGAACCACTGCATGGGCGACGGGGACGTGGCAGAAAGCACAAGCCCTACCAGTATGTCGACACTTTAAAAGCAGACGCTGGAGTAGTTGGCACAGACGGACTGAAAAATATCATGATGGACAGGAGTAACTGGAGGATCCATACTAGGTCTCGGCAGTTTAGCCGACCTGGTAGGTAGGTAGGTAGCAACACTACCTCTCATTAAAACACCATTATTGTAGGAGGTAAACACTTTAATTAAATAAACACTTGAAGTTTTAATGGGTATTGGAGGTCAAAAACACAATTTCCTTGAATTAATTGCACAAAATTTACGAAAAATACCTTTTTTCCGACAATGGAATAGGGAGTGAGAAGCAAATGAAATGGTTTGTTCACAATTGACACGCGTAGCCTAAAACTCCTGATTTAGACTCTGTGAGAGTTTCTTTTATGGATTCTTTCCCATTACTCTTAGGGGGTGTTGCTCAAAAGTTGCAATTGATCACAAGTTGCAGTTGATCGGAACGCGCCAATCAAAATCATTGTTTCATGCGCGTCTTGTTAAATGCGTATACCGTGCGCGAATGAAAATGCGTGTTACAATTGGCAAAGTTGCAGTTGATTTGCAGTTGATTTTGAGCAACACCCCCTTACGCACCTTTTTTGGCCTCGGATATTAATAATAATAATATACAGGGATTCATAATGCGTAATCATTATAGTAAATATATCAAACTATGCTAGTGTTTGTGAATTGCCAAAAAAAAAGTGTACATACTTTCTTAGCTCCACTGCAGGTATAAACAAGCTCTAGAATAGCTGATCTCATAAGCGATAAACTACAAAATAAATGTTTTACACCTCATAAATCATTGAATTGTTGAATCTCAGAATCAATCAATGAATTACTGAATATTTATAAGCGTTGGGTCTAATTCTAAATTAAAATTAATCTTTAATGGATGCTTATATGAAAAAGTAAATTTCAATCATCTATAAGAGGATTCGCAAAAAAGGCCAAGAGTGATTATCTAATTTTTTTGCTTTGCCAGTATAATAACAGTAGACATTTGCTACATTCAAATTGCTCTTATTCAAAAACACAATATCAAGGCATGCTGGAAATCGGCTAAAGAAGCTCAGTGAAATTCAGGGTTCGAAATAGCACTCTGAAGAGTAGCCCAGTTGAGGACTGTGTGTTCTGTTTGCACCCACCTCTGCATATTCACTTACACTGAACACACAGGGACTGCACAGCACTCAACCACAGAGTCCTTACATAGCCCTCTGGGTCCACTTTTCATGCAAAATCCATGCAATGTAGTGATCCACTTTGTCACTTCACCATGAAGATCAATTCAGATCTTCTTAAGCTTCGATCTATTGATGAAAATTACTTTTTTTTTCTCAGTTATACACATTTGGATTTGAAATCTTTTCTGGATTTGAAGGTACAGGTATACAAAAATTTCACTACGTTACATGGACATCCCACTGCTTTTGCATGTGCAAGAAATTGTCAGGTATCAGATTCCAATATGCTATGGTCTTTGAGGAATACTTCTGGGTGAGGTACTGTTATTGGGGTAATGTCATTATTGGACTGTATTTGCCTGGTTTGAAAACGCCACAGATTTAGGGTTTTTGGATGTCACAAAAATGGACCCAACCCCGTGGAAATACCCATTTAACTTTGACTTTTTCGATACACTTTCAATATTAGATTATGTTTCATAGCAATAAAAAGGCATAGTCAGATATAAATAACTCTTCGTTCTGCATTATTTTCCAAGCTGGCATCAAATAAGATAATTTAAAGAAGTGAGTTGTGATGCATGTACTGTATTTCTTATGCTGACCATACACGTGATTACAAGTCTTGTTCTACTGACTTCAAGAAATGTTGACACATTCTATTGTTCATTAGTTTTCATGTTCAGTCCCAAAATTATTTTCTTCCATCTCTGTGCCGTTGCTGCTGTTGGAAATACAGTTTTTGAAAGCTTGATCATGTGACCTCACGAAGCCTTAAACAATTTGAGAGTGTTGTTATTAGTCTTCATATCCAGACCTTACATTTTCCTCCATCTCTGTGTCATTGCTTATGCGGAAGACACCGTTTGAAAGCTAGGTGATTAAAACTTTCCATCGCACCTCCTTGGTTTGTCTCTATGAAAGGCAATGACTGGCAAGTCTGAAAACAGTCTGCAGGTTTCCTAGTTAGGCTTGGGATTCAGACCTCGCTAGGTTTTCCTCTGTATTTATGCCATCTCTCTAAGAACTGTTGTCGTTTATCCCAGAGTATTGTGTGTCCATGCTTCACATAGTAGCTGTTTCAGAGAAAGAGGGGGATGGGGATAAAGAGGTGATAATTCAAAGGTCATAAAGTTAAACCCTTTTTAATAGTAACATCACAACAACTTTTTCCTTCTATATGCATATAACATTATGTATGCAAAATAAAGACTTAAGTGCTCCACAGGGTAGATTTACAATGGAAGTTGCATATATCAATCTCTAATTTATCTTCATTTACTAATAGAAAGGAAAATCATCACCAGATATGACAAGTTTCATGTTGTAACCAGACTGAGAGCTCAAACAGTATTCTTTCATTGCGTTTTGAGATTTTTTTTTTAATTTCCTGCACTAAAGAGCCAGTTTTTGTCAATTGAATTCGGCTTAGCTCAGAATTATCCCTGACTGGCTTCAAATCAATTTTTAACTCACCATCCAAATAATAATCCAGCCAGATGAGCTGCATGATCAAAGAACTGCCATCCAAGAAGAACGCCGGCCGTCTCTAAACCTAACAGAGCAAACAGACCCTGCAAAAAATGAAGAAACAATACGCAATCAAAATCAATTTTCTACAAATCAATTTCATTCTTCCAAGCTTGGTCTTTAAAGACTTCAATTTGAAAATAAACATTAGAGATTAGAGCAAATTTCTGTAAATACATGACATGTAAAAAAATAATTGACACAGAATATAAACAATAAGTGGGCCTAAAGGTAATCCTTGTGGTACATCACTTCTACTATTCTACTTTTCTACTCCATCAGAACTAGGATCCATTGCACAAAATTTTTTGCCATGAAAAAAGGGCAAACAAGTTGGAAAATTGCTTTCTGGCAGATTTTTCTTATGTTGTAAAGATGCATGTATAGGTGTCTAGGGATCAATCCAGAGAATGGCCCAAACCAGATAAGGGTGGAAAGCTCATTGATATTGCTACCATTCTTGCCAGGAGATGATAACGAGCAGTAAAGAAGTAAGTAATCCCGCAGAAAATATGGTCTAATGGTGGCAATCAACTTGCTTCAATATCATACATAATTATAATAACATGCATAATTTATAATAAACAATAATTGTAAAGCCCTTAGAGATTTTATAATATTACACACTACATCAAGCCAACTGTATTAAGATTATTATTCTAATTATAACTTACCGTGCCAGCAGAGAATGTGAAGAAAGGTAGAAAGACAATGGCTAATCTTGCATCAGGGTACTGAACACACACTGAGCCAAGGACTGCCATGATTGCACCTGACTGGAATGATATAAAATTAAGAAAGACAATTAATAAATCAATCTTACATTTTTTTTATTGGGGTTAGCAAATAAAAATTAGGAAATGTCATCGGTGACACCATCACCATCATTATGAGCATCATCAACATCACCATCACCATCATCATAACCATCATCACTATTATCAATACATGTATAATTATTGTCATCATCATCATCATCTTCACAAGCAATGACGTCATCATCATTGTTGTCGTCGTCATCATCATCATCATCATCATCATCAACGTCATCATCATCATCATCATGATCGTCATCATCACCATATTATCATCATCATCCCCATATTTTTATCATCATAATCAAGGCACCTAGAGGATAAGTAACACAAGATTATATTCTGTGGATGATGTACTAATATCACAGATAAATCAAATTATGTTTAATGATGATTAAACAAAACTCATTTTCTCTGTAATACTTGTGCATTTTTTCCAGAGTCTAGTAGTAACAATGTGCAAAAGCAAATAGAAGAATATGACAGCCAATACTTACAGCCCCTAACGAGGGATTAAACCGTGAGGTAGCTATCTTGAGAGCATAGCTTGCAAAGCACGACCACACACCTGCAAGAAACAATCAAGAAATTATGAGTATTTTAACTCAATACAAAGGTGCCTTTATTCAGGAGGAAGTGTTTAGGTGATGAATTACTGGTATGTTATGATTCATTGCCAAATTTTGGAGCACCACAGCACAACGACTGAAGGAAAATATTGGCATCTGTCGCAAAAATATATGTTTCTTCAATGGGAACATGACTATGTAAACAAACACTTCAGTTAACACACTGAAAACATATAGTGATAATTGCATGAATTGTTAATTTTTAAGTATTTAATCCATTTTTATGATTTTAACCACTAATAACTATATAAAAGTCAATTTTTTTTCATTAGGTACACACTCTACAGAATTAAAATAATGATTCAATATCTATGGCGCACATATCCACTCAGCGAAGTGCTCAAGGCGCTTTACATTATTATTACTCTGACTTTAGCTTGTCACAATCAGCGCTCAAACACTCAAATGATTTAAGAGAGTTGATCGGTTGTCTCACAATGCTCTACATTTGCACATCGTGAAACAACTGATCAACTCTCTTCAATTAATTATTATTATTCTCAATATCATAAAATAAGAATCCATAGTTCTCACAAACCTGCACTGAGATACATTGCCAGGAACTGCTCCTTGCCGAGTATACTCCCTATACTTCCAGAGAAACTCCATAAGACATACATGTTGACTCCCAAATGCCAGAGGGAGTAATGACTGAAGGCGGAGAGAATCATTGGAATACAAGTGGCACCTATTAGGATAGGAAAAAAAGGAAGATTACAGCTTTGAAAAATAAATACTTTATGCACATTCAGAACAATTTCTAAGGTAGAGTGTCAGGTTTCCCACTATTTGAGGATAACAACATTCCCTGATTTTTCTCCCAATGAATCTTCAACATTCCACAATACCATGTCAACCTAACTCACTCATTTAAAACTATTTTGATAAATCCTCCAAATTTGCATGGGTGAAATTTATTATGGGATGCTATTTAGATTCTTGTAATTCATTTGATTGATTGACATTGATAATTTGGTACATTTCAAAATTACTTCTTCCCAGAATATGAACACTGCTATGTTTGCAGGTCACATAGGACTAAAGTAGAATGGGTAAAGCAGGAAACTAATATACTCACTTGCTGCTGGGTTGGCACTAAACCACTGGATCATGAAATGTTGCATGGCTGGTATCCGCCAGAATGCAAACACAGCTAGGTTTGCTGCGACAATCCCAAGAACGCACTTCTGGGTTCCATTCAATCTGCTGTACCACTGATTCAACTGAAATCAAACAAACCAATGTTTACATGGAATTAGTTAATGCTCCTTTCTAAATTCATGAAAAAAAGTTGAACAAATGTAGTGTTGTGGCAAATTTTATGAAGCCTTGCTTACACTCTATGAATCTTCTGAAACCTGAAAACCTTTTCAATATCAAGTATTCAAAATATACTTGAAAGGCGAGACTCAGAACCACTACACCACAATGCCTCCATGATACACCTGGGGTATTTCAAAGTTGTCACAGATATAAGCCATTATATCATGTTACCATAATATTCATAGACAGTGCTTTTTAGCCAATCAAAGTCAGGGATTATATTGGGTTAGTCAGTGCCGACTAATTTTGTCCCAATTTTCACAATGTGACATGTGGCAGCAGCAAAAACAAGCGTTACATGACGACAAGGAAATCCTGACATAGCAATACTCTGGAAATGTTTTCTTTAGGAATGTGTGTTAATTCCATTGAGAAATAACATGTTTCAGAGAAACCTTGGTGCAGTGCAAGTCAGAATTCTATATTGCATTCTATAGATCACTAGTTATAAAAGCTCAGAATAAAAATAGATATGATCTAGTGATACAACTGGGATCCTGATATCATGAGTTTTATAGTGATTACACATTAACAAAAAATTCTGACATCTATTGTGGTTTCATGCAACAGTAAGCTACTATTTGCTTGACATCACTCCATAAAAAGGCAAATTGTGAGAGACAAAATTAAACATTCCTGGTACAATGCACCTCACAATTCTTTGCTACCTGAAATCACTATAAAAGCTTAAAACAACAAATATGGTCCAGTAATACCACTACGATCCTATTGGCCTCAGCTTCATAGTGATAACATGTAAGCAAAGAATACTCACTCCTATTTGGCTTTCATGCAACAGTAAGCTACTATTAAAATAGGGACAATTTGTCGGTGAAAAAATTATTACATTCCCTGTTGAAGGGCAGGACAGAATTCTCTGCTACCTGTTATCTGAAAGCTCAGAACGATAGATATGGTAAAGTAACCCCATTGCCATCCCATTTTCCTCAGCTTTATTGTGATAGCAGGTCAGCTGGACAAGGTAATACAGTAAACTCCGCTTAAGTCCAACTTGTCTAAGTCAAAATTCTCATAAATCAAACAGATTTGTGTGGTCCCAACAGATTCGACTTAGGCAGAGTTATCTGTATCTGAAATTGGGCCCGTAGCATAAAGGTTTGTGATTAATCGCTAATTTGATAGCGATTGATATACATGTAAATCGCAAACCTATGGCAAATCATGTCATTAAAGTTTGTAATTGATTGATATATTCACCTCCTGTCTAAATTCTCCATGCTTTCTTGATGTAGAATCAAAGAACCCTGTGTAGCGTTGCTTGAGTCTATTAATGGCCCTGCTCCGTGCATCCTCATACTGCCATATCGCTGCTCCACCAAATGCACATCCTGTGAACTAAAAAAAAAAAAAAAAAAAAAATAAAAAAAAAAATATCATTAAGCTTCAAAGAAATTGTTATATT
>BQKZ01010657.1:5661-19990 GCA_036244855.1 Temnopleurus reevesii | reverse complement strand
ATTAAATAATACATGAAATACGAAATAGATTTACAGAAACAAAAAGTACTCATTCATTGTAATAATTCATTAAGAAATTTTGAACTATTTTTCATTCCCAAACAAAATAATTAGCTGAAGATGAACAGTGAAAGAAATGAGATTTCAAAACTTTGATTTTCATTCTTACGAATTTGAATATATATCTTATTTTCTATTCTGCAACTCCGTAAGAAATATTGTAATAAATCCATTAGGCATGTTAGGTGTGCCACAGCAATCGGAACATATACGTCTCTTCCGAATTCTGTGTGGTGTGCCCTGAAAAGCGATATCATAACTGGACAAAAGAGGGAGGCATTTTGGAAAGCCTCAACATGACAAATTGAGTTGGCTTGTGTGTGCGTGTGTGTGTGGGAGGGGTGGGGTGAAGCACGTACGAAATAAGAATACAATACGACAGAATTAGCGATCGTGATATTGTCCTCACTATTCACCGAATAATAATAATAATGAACGGCTTTTATATAGCGCTTATCAACTCTAAGAATTCTCTAAGCGCTCTACAATTGCAGCATTATTACCCTGGCTTTAGCCCGGCAGCCACTTCATTAGCGCACTTGGCGTTTCAAGGAATAAATATTCCTGCCAGGTACCCATTCACCTCACCTGGGTTGAGTGCAACACACTATGGGTAAACTTCTTGCTGAAGGAAATTAGCGCCCTGGAAGAGATTCGAACCACCGACCCTCTAGTTAAGAGGCGAGAGTCCGAACCACCGACCCTCTAGTTAAGAGGCGAGAGTCCGAACCACCGACCCTCTAGTTAAGAGGCGAGAGTCCGAACCACTACACCACGACGCTCCCATGTGGGATTTTGTTTTGTTTTTATTCTAGACACAGGAACCAATTGCACGAAATGGAGCTATCCTCCCCGTGCTATGTCTTAACTTCATATTACCCTCTCATCATCTGATCATAGAAACAAACGCTGATACTAGTATGTTAAAATAGTGACACAATAAGTCATTAAAACTTAGCAAAAAGAACTTTTCATGCAATTGGCCCCATGATTCTGATTTTGATGGTTGGCGTTATTTTCATACAAAAAACGAAGTGAGTGTCTGTTTTTAGGGGGAGGGGCGAGAGCCATCTCTTAGCAACGACCTACCTAAAAATAAAGTTTACAAATAAGTCAGTGGAAACGTTCAAGAACTACCTGAAACATATTACAAGTACTTCAATGCATGTTACTCTTGATTATCGTATCCCATTTTTATGCCTTATTCAAATTTGATGTCACTTTCACATTTTGGTTATTGTAATTTTTTCCATCCACTGACTGAACATTAAAGTTTGGGGTTATTTCCCATTTTAGTTTTCATGTGTCTTGAGGCGTTTATCATTTAGCTCTGAATTTGTGGATCTGGGACCATTTCATATTGTGATCGAGGGGTGTGTGGGCCTGTGTTAATTCTTCTGTGAATGTTTATGGGATGTTTTTTTTTACTTATATTGTTATATGTTTCTTGTCTGATGCCATTTAATACTACACTGTGCTTGTTCGAACATTATCAGATTATGTTTGGGCGACTTTACTTGACTACTTATTAGCCGTAGTTGGTTCGAAGTCTTTTAAGTAACACATATTTTTATAAACATTTTTTTTGTGACCCTACTACGACTTATTTGCTCCTTTAAAATAAATAAAATTTGCAATCAATTTTGATCACCACTTGGTTGAACAAATGTGGCTTGCCAATGTGCAATGTCGCCCTCTCTCGTTGTAAACATGTAAAATGAAATCTCGCCTTATACCAATATCTCGGCACTCGCATTTTGGCATCGTTTAGAACACTGCTTTTCTTTACTCTGTGAGCCATTTGGGTAGGTAGAGTTCGGCAATTCCAGTAGTTTGACCATTCACTGAATCCTCCAAAACTTTCTCAGGATAATGTTTTTAGTTCGTCAAAAACGGTTCTGTCTCTCAAAACCCAGGTAATCCTGTCATAGAGAGAGAGGGTTTTAATTTAAATGAACCATTTTAAGCCAGAATTATCGGTCAAAGTTATTTGATTTGACATTAGCTTCTTTTAATGCCGAATGACACATTTAATGAATGTTGATCTTGACGCCTTTTTGGGGTGTCTATGGGCTTGGACAAAGATTATCCTTTAGTGGGTCATCTACTCCGATCCCGTGAATTAATTTTAATGGGAAATATGTAGTCATATGCATCTTCATGAGGGCTTTATCACCATTATTAAGAAAAAGTAGAACGACTTCTTACAAAAAAAATTATGACCAAATGGTATAGAGTCTGACACACAGCGTTCGTAAAGCGGTCTGAAATGCCAAACTAACATGGAATGCTGCCAGTTTCAAGGAGGGGGTTTGTTTCTATGACAACCGAGATGATGGCACGCGCTGGACAGACGACGTTGTCCAATGTTGATCTTCACAGACCCTGGCCACGCCCACATAAAGGACTAAATGACTAACATGCAAACTAGGACACGCCTACCAGCACTAGTGGCTATAACATGGATACCAAATCTTTAAAAAGTCAAGCCCCACGTGCCTACATCTTATACATGTCATTTGTTCGTGTGGACGTGTATGTGTTTGTTTATGCGCATGCGTATGGAAGAGATTGACCAATGACGGACCGAAGATAAAACAATATTAAAATAGTGCTGACCACACCCACTATTAATTCATTTTTTTCTTTGAGAGTTCCACGCGCCTAGATCGATAATTTTCTTCAAAAGTATAAGGGGAACGGATGCATCTTTTGTTGGCGAGGAATGTGAATGTATGCAAGGGTGGTGTTTCTAGAACGACTGGTATCAATTATTGTGCTGAATTATCAATCGTTAACATGGTTAAGCACAAGAACTGATACCAGGTCGATGTTTCACCAAGTTACGAAAGACCTTATTACCGACTGCAAGAAAGACTGGTAACGGTTCTTGTGCTGAATACTTGTTATTGCTGAATTTATAATCGTTAAGAGTATAAGAACTGGTACCAGTCGTTCTCGAATTCGTTCTTAAAGTCTTTCTTAACTTGGTGAAACACCACAATGGTTGAAATCGAGGAAAGAAGTACTAGGCGAGAGAGAGAAAGAGAGAGCAATCGTTCATAGTTTGTTCATCTGATTTTTCTTCATTGATAGCACTATAATTCCAGAGGGTGCAGTACCTATTTAATATTCTATGGAAGGTCCCCTTTAATTTCTAGATCGTCACTGGAAAAAAAAATCATAAAGTAAAAATATATGCTGTTTTCGTGTCAGTCTGAAGGCACAGATCATTGATTTTTGGTGTTGCATTTTGTGCAGTAAATACGCAGTGCATGATACAGAGTCTGGAATTACAGACTTCAATCCCTTTAAGGTATAGTCTCAAAATGCAGACTCTTGAATATGCACTTGCGGAAAACCAAAACAAAGAGTCTGTATCTGTAGACTATCTTCATGCTGACATAAACCTGGTAAATACTAATGTGAACGCACCACTGTTGCATAAATGTCGAAAAAAAATACATTCTTCAAGGCGTTAGTATATAATGAGTGTTGATCAGATTTTCGGTACCCAGGGCGGAAAGCACTTCACCTTAGTACAAAGCTTTCTTACATCAGTCAAATTCCCAGTTTAAAGCTGAGCTTCGTCTTATAGGTTGAGATTCACATATGTTTAAAGAGAGAAGATGCTGAATAAGTTATTACATCATAGAAATTACTGTGTTTTCGAAATGCACCTTTCGAAATCAGTAGACGATAAGTTATGTCCGGAAGAAAACGAGTGCGAATGTGATGTGCGCAGTTGATGATGCGCACAGCAGATGCGCACTCGTTTTCGAACGTCCACGGGTCATTCATCTATTTCGAAAACCCACAATTTTGTCGTGGTTTTGAGATGTCATACTGGAATATGCATGAGGTGTATTTCCATCTGAATTTGAGGCTTTTGTTAGAAATGAATAGTTGAGAGTATGGTTATTGTTATCATTTTTTTTTGCGCTCACCCTTGTTCAGTTGTTGGGTTATTCACATTCTTTATTTTATTTTATTTATTATTTCAAATGGATAGCCCATTCAAAAAGTTGATCTTTCAATGGGCTCTGAAAACATAACAAACAAGCATATACAGTATAAACAAATTTAAACAATTGAATGTATCATTGACAAAACATTGACAAATCTGGGACGATTTGCATCTTGATTTGAATAATTGTCTAAGTACCATGAATCAATTATTCACGACAAACATTGAAGAAAGTTAGTATTCATGGTATTGACAATGACAAAAATCTTATCCCACGGTTTTAGAAGGCAAACACAAGAGCTCAATTAAATTAAATTTATACTCGAACTCGACTTTCTGATATACATTTGGTTTCAAGTTCATTTTTTGCCAGATTCAAGCAAGAAACAGTAATTTCAGTCTGCTCATAAAACGCCATCCTGTCTTTAAATGTTGGTAATGGATCGCCTGCTGAGCAATTTGCAACTTACATTGGTCTATTTTACTGCGCGACTAACACAACCACAGAAAACATTCTAAAGATAATAACAAAACGAATGTTCTCAACATGCCCATGATGTAGAAATTGACACATAGAAGAAAGCTTGAATGTGGTAATAGATTCTTCGATTAGGAAATGTAATAAGTTGGAGGTGAAAAATGTTTGCCTGATGGGGCGTCATTAAGGTACCTGGGTCAGCAAATATGGATAGTTAGGAACTATTTGGGGGGGGGGGGGGGGTCATAGAGGTACTTTGTACATTTGTTATTATCATTTGTCCGGTTTTCTGCAAACTTTTTTTTGTTCTGCTCATCACATTTTTTCTGCTCCTGTTAAAATATCATTAGTTTTGGATAGACTCTTCTTTTAAAAACCCTCTATGATCATCATACGCTTATTAGACGTTGGATTGACGTTCGGCTTGCGTCGTAATCGCCATAAGGCTATCTAAATCTGACATTATGTTGCCTTTAGTATTGGGTAAAATTTGCCAATATTTTAAAGATAGTCTGATAGTTCGCCTATGACTTATGTGACTTAAAACATTGATTATACAGCGAATTCGAGAGACGAATAAACACGCATTTATATTGATTTTTATAAATTTATAGTAGAAGCTTTATTTATTCAAAGACTGAAAGAGCGAAAGAACAGAACATATGTCATACAATTTTATAACATTTGCATATCATATTTTATTTCATATATTCATTATGAAGGATGGTATAACAAATACACCGTCATTCATATCACAAGTCATAACGTATATTTATTTTGATCCACAATTTCAATAATAATAGTAATAATAAACACAGCATTTGTAATGCACCATCTATCTAGTTAAACTATTCCGAGGTGCAGAGGGATACAGTTATACAACAGAAAAAAGATATGGATTTGTGATTATGTGTGAGTACAAATATTAACAAAAATATGACAGAAACAAATCGGATTTTAGATGTTTTTTTTAGGTTGATATCAACACCCTTATTTCAAATCCACTTTTTTGTCGTGTACGTTTTGCACAAAACGCTCGTTAATATCATAATTGGCGATTTTCCGCCACAGCGCGCATTTTGAAAGCGTGAAAACAGGCTACCTTTGTCAGTTTGTGAAAGCATAATCACCCCCGTAAAAAGGCGGAAAGAGGTAGAGAGAGAGGGTGAGATAGATACATGGGGAAATATAAAGAGAGAAAGAGAGAAAGGGAAAGGGGGAAATGTGAACTGATTAAATGGAGGGAGAAAGAAAGAGAGAGAAAGAGAGAGAGAGAGAGAAATGGGGAAAATATGAAGAGACATATAAAGAGAGGGAGATGGAGAAAATTGGGAAAATAATAAGAGGGAGAGAGAGAGAGAGAGAGAGGGGGACTTTCTTTTTACTTTTTAGAATGAAAACTTTATTTACAAATTATACTAAAAACAATTTAACAATGAAAGGATAATTGACATTAAATGCTTACAAGCAAAGTGAAACCAACACAGGTTCAAAATTTATATATGAAATTAATAGCTACCAGCAAAATACGAGAGAGAGAGAGAGAGAGAGAGAGAGAGAGAGAGAGAGGGGAAATAATAAGAAGGCGGGAGAGAAAGAGAGAAAGAAACAGAGAGGAGCTGGGGTTTGGAAAAGGAGGAGGAGCAATGGGGGAAAATGGTTTGAGGGATCTTTATGGATGTCCAACTCATTAAACACCAACAAAGAAAAGAAAACTGAATGGAACAATTTGAAAATTGTTTGATTAAGTAAATTGGTTCTGCTGCTGAACAAGCCATTTATTATTTTAGCCAATAATCTTCTTGTAATTTTGCTGAGGGTATCCACAACTTTTTAGCGTTTGGTTGTTGGTGGTATTTGTGGTTGAAAACTAAGAAAGGAAGGCGTCGGAATTTGAAAATGAACAAATTAATACTGTGGCAATCTTACGTGTAGAAAAACAAACGTTGCTTTGTGCGTAAACCATTTTAAAATAATGTATTATTTACACAACGGGAGGGTTGTGTTTTTGCCCCATTGCAGAGGCAAGGTGGTCTAGCGAAAACCTTTTAATTCAGCAACTTAATGCCCCGGTCACATAGAACCCCGGAAGCAACACGATTCACCCCGACTCTTTGTTAATTCACAGTTAACTGCTTCAGAACAACGAGTCGGGGTGAATCGTGTTGCTTCCGGGATCCTATGTGACCGGGGCTTTAGAACAACGAGTCGGGGTGAATCGTGTTGCTTCCGGGATCCTATGTGACCGGGGCTTAACCCGGAGCACTANTTTCATGCCTTTGCTATCTTTGTCTGTCACATTCCCACAAAGCTTCCTAAATCCCCTTTGAAACCTCTACATATTCTATCCGTCTCCCTTGTTAAACCAAGGAATTCTTAAAACCCTCCTTGGTTAAACGATTGGAAGATTTAGAAATGTTTTCTAGCATCTCCGCTGCTTAAATTTTGGGGCATCATTCCAGTCAAATTTCGATGATGAGTTTAAAGCAATTATCTCATTCACTCTCTGATCTTTCGACCATCGATTTAAAGGTGTTAACGAGGACAAAAGATGCAAGATAAAAGAAGAATATTGATAGCACGTGCGGACCATCTGTCGTAGAGTAAATATTGACTGGGGATCTATTTTTTATGTCTTCTTATCTCTCCGACAAACAATATTGCGCAACCTGTATAAGAAACCCCAATAAAGGAAGGCGCGTGGCCTTACTATCAATTAACAATACCCTGAAGAAATATGAACGATGATGGCATGCTTTATGTACATTTGTGGCAGATTATCCTTTCAACAGAAACTGCAGAAAATCGCACTCCCAAAAAATGACACCGTTTGACACGATATAAATTCAAATACCCATAAAATATTCAATTTCAGGTGTTATTCAATCTTTGAAAAGGAACACTAAAATGATCCCGACATATTCCATTAAAAAGTTGCTGATTTTTTCCTACAATGATTATTGGTAGAACAATATTGAATTAAAATGAATTGAATTGATGTGGTTCATTAAATTCAATATTGTAGGTAACGACTGATACATGTGAATTTACAGAGTAAAAAATGACAAAGTTACAGACATACTGCAAACCGATACAAATAATATAAGATAAACTCTAATACAAAGCGTCTTGTTGAAACCAGCGAGCGGTAAATAAATTGAAAAACAAAAATCAATACATGAAAATTAAAATGTTTTAAACATAATATACGGTACTGATGAATATCGAGACCACAACATACAAGAGGATTCCTGGTAGCATTAAATACCGTGATGATCGTATAACTTTAACGGGAAACTTTTTTTTTACTTTTTAACTTTGGGATTCTCTTTTCCGTTCGGAGAGAGAAATAGACGGAGAGAGAGAGAGAGAGGGAGAGAAAGAGAGAGAGGGGGAATAGGAGGGGAGGGGGGGGGGGGGGGGGGGGGGGGTTAACCCCCCCCCCCCCCCCCCCCCGTAGATCCGCCACTGAAGTTTATCATAGAGATAAGATTAATTTTTAATCTATTTTATCTCTCTTACTTTACAGGCCCTAGGTCAATGATGACTGACAGCGCCAGTAAAATGATCATTCATGAATCGCATTTATATTATTAAACAACCGATGCGTTATTTCAATATGTATGGAGGCATCGTAGAGTAGTGGTTCTGACACTCGCCATTCAACTCGAGGGTCGTAGATTCGAATCCTACCGATGGCGTCAATTTCATTCAGCAAGAAATTTATCGTCATTGTGCTGCACTCAACCCAGGTGAGGTGAATGGGTACCGGTAGGAAGAAATTCCTTGAATGCAGTGAGCGCCAAATGGTAGCCATGCTATATCCGAGTAATAATGCACAAAGCGCTTAGAAACACTTCGTATTAAGCGCTATATAAATGTTGTGTATTATTATTGTTATAATATTTTATTCATATATTCATTTAGTCTTCTTTAAAAGCAGGGTGGGCGCATTCAATTATATAAACTGCTTTTCAAGTAAGCCCTGTGTACAATATAATGTACATGCATATATGAAAATTACAACAAAACAACATAGGCCAAAAAAAAATGGTTGCACTCCAATGACCTTTTGGAAAAAAAAGCCTTGGTCGGTCAGAAAAAAAGTTTTTCTCTTATCATTTTTCAAGCATATTCCACACGATTCAAGAGCAAAATAATTAGAAGTGGGTTAACAGCCAACGACAATCTGAAATAACTTTTCAGAAGAATAATTTCATATGTTAGTTATAGATTAAAATTATTTTTTTTTTAATTTTAATGATGCGCAAAATAAAGTAACAGCAAAAAAGAAATAGATGCGGCCATTTTCAGAGGGTTTGTCTGTGGCGGGCATCCAAACAATTTCGGGCCTCAGGCCGCACGAAGTATAAAATGAGGCAAGGATAGATTATTTTGTTCGTAAACAGGATAAATAAGTAAATGTTTTACGCGGTTCCTCCACACAATTTTTGTCGTCGTCAAGATTGCTAGCCTTTGTTCCGTTTTAGTGCGGTACGCGATGAATTTCCTCCAACCATGTCAACCATCGAGGATGAGACAAGATGCCTACTGGACAACAGATGGTATCAAATTAAAATGTTCAGATGTTCATTGATGACTCAAAATGGGAAGTCCTAAAAATGTACTAAGAAAATGTGGGAGTCAGACAACAGGAAGCCCATTGACGTTTGGCCGAAAAGCAAACAAAAGAATTCCGTCCGCTGTGTAGCGGCGCACTTGATTCTAATTAGCAAACTTTTATTTGATGCACGTTTAATTAATTATTACGGGGGTAAAGATGGGGTGACTGACAGTAGAATTGGTTCCCCTTTGTTTTCCCACGCTCCGATCATTTTTTTTTCTTTTGTCTGCCATCCTTCTCTCTCTTGTTGTATATATCTCTGTCTCTGTTGTGGCGTTGTGGCGTGCGCCTGTAATCAAGCTATTTGGGACAGTCACAAATTGACTTGCATTAGTTCCTGCGCTGCAGGTTCGGTCCCCGGTCGCGTCTTTCGGATGGTGACGTTAAAGGTCGGTCCTCTTTCTCTCTTCTTCTCCTTGCGTAAATATTCAAATTTGAATGATACATGCCGTAAAACTCAAAATTCTCTCTCTCTCTCTCTCTCTCTCTCTCTCTCTCTCTCTCTCTGGCTGTCTCTCTCTCTCTCTTTCCCCCTTCTCTCTTTCTTATTGGCAATGGTATACAATCAATCAAGCTCTCTTCCTCTCCCGCATGACCACTTTCTCATTTTCTCCAATGTTTGATGTACTGCTCCATGAGCGTCATTATTGACGAACCTATGCAGTTTATTTATTTATTTATTTATTTATTTATTTAAAATGGTTTAAAATCACACTACCTTTCGCGGCCTAATGGCCGAATTGCATATATATATATACAAGAATGATGAAAAATGAATGATTGAACAGCGAAATAGAATTAAACACTCACAAAATGTAGGGTATACATTAAAAACTTGATTTGATATTTACAATTAAGAATTAACAAGGATTCACCATTATTATTATTGTTTATTATTTTCTCTCCGTCTTCATTTCAGGAATTTCAGAGCTATGTTTGCATTAAAAAATTCTAAATTTGAAGCCATGGTAAAAGACCTCTAAACATGGCATCATTTCTGAATTAGCGAAGTATTTTAAAAACTATAACAAAACCCGGTCCCAGCATCTGCTCTTTCTTCGACAAAATATATCGACGGAAGCCTGGCTTTTTTGTTGTGTATGAGCAAAGTTTTAGGCATAAAAATCTTTTGAAATCTTAAACAATTAATCAGTAATTGAATTTCAGAAAGAAGAAATAGGCCACGCCATTCTTAATTGGAAACCTGCTGCAGATTTGGGCTAATGATGAGGACGATTCTCTTAAAGCGTCAACTTCGTTCCAGATAAGTGAATTTGATAAGGATTTACGTGGTCAATAAGCAGTTCAATACAAAGACTAGATCCTAGTAATTAGACCATTAAGTAGGGCATCCTTTATTGATGCGAAGATCCACGCAAATAAATTCTTTGTCGAGATTATGTGAAGGGGGTAAATAAAATGGTGAAGGGGTGCGTGGGAATGTTAATAGGGGGAGTGCAATAACCTCTTGAAAATAGCAATGAGGGTAGATGTTTTGATATATTACTTTTGCATATTAGGTACAAATTGCGCATTCCCCATCACGATGGCATTTTTTAAATCATTATTATTATGTATATTTACAGTATATTTATATATATCAATATTAATCCAACTCTTGAAAATCATTAAGATATAATGCTTAAACTTTAATAAAGTATTTCACAAATTGCGGAAAAGGCCAGATTTTAGAAACGAGAATCGGCATTTATAGAAAATTCGTGCTTTTGAAAAAAACATAAAAATCCAACACAGAGATAGAGAATGGGAAAAATGTTGAAAGTATTTCTTTTATCAACGCGTTCATCAATTGCAACTTTGAAAGTTAATTGCAAAAAAGGGTTTCTAATTCATGACACAGAACTGCAATAAATCTGACATCGAAACCCATGATATAATTTAAAGGAAAAAAAGAATTTGCATTTTTATTGTGGAAAACCAGGATAGTGGTAAGGCCCCGGTCACATAGGACCCCGGAAGCAACACGATTCACCCCGACTCGTTGTTCTGAGGCAGTTAACTGTGAATTAACAAAGAGTCAAGATGAATCGTGTTGCTTCCGGGGTCCTATGTGACCGGGGCTTAAAACACATCACCAGTGCAAGCAGAATGGACAAAGACACAGGACAAACCAAACTACTAACATTCAAGAGATGGACTCAACAGAAATTTCAATTTTTTAGTTAATGTGAAAAATGTTTAACAAATAAGAGTCGATCGCATCTGCTTTCTTTTGTGATTATGAAGCTATGTGAATGCTTGAATGAAGTTGTTTACTTTGTCCCAGTCTTTTGTCCCTTCTTCTCACAATTGACTAGCAATGCGTAAGATTGATACACATCTTAAACAGAAGTATAATATTACTTTTTGTTGAATTGTTAGCACCGAAACATAAACTTTTGAGAATAGGATTATTTCAATTTATTACATTTCTTGTAAAAATTTGTGTTATTCATCTTAATTAGATTTAAAAAAAAAATCGCAGTATACACCGTGTTTTAAATTTCTATATGCTTTGTCGTGAAAAGCGAAATGGGGACAGCACAGGGGCACGCGGGATGATGAATGAGATTGGATATAGAGGTCAAAGGTAATGGGGTTATGAGGGCAGATGAGGAGAAATGATGGTGTCACCATGGGAATAGTGTGTTGGTGTTAGTGGTGGTTTTGAAATTTCTTCTATTTTATGCTTGTTGTGGTACATGGTGGATAGGATGATGATGATGATGAGGATGATGTTGATGATGATGGTGGTGATGATGATGATGATGATGGTGATGGTCGTGATGGTGATGATGATGATGATGATGATTATGGTGATGATGATGATGGTGAAGGTGATGATGATTGTGATGATGATGATGATAATGGTGATGATGATGATGATGATGATGGTGATGATGATGATTGTAATGGTGATGATGATGGTGATGATGATGATGATGATGGTGGTGGTGGTGATGATGATAACGATAACGATGATACGGCAAAAAACAACCGAATCTCTAAAATTGGCCCGACCTGAACATTCGTTGTTTTGCTTTTCACTAGAATTGAAAAGTCAGAATAAAATTTTAATAAACATGGACATTTTCAGACGCTTTTTCTTTGGCTTTTCATCTCATTTCAGGTGTTATCCTCCTCATGTATTGTGAAAATTGTGTTCGAAAAAAAAAATAAATGCCATCCTTGCCATGTTTGATCCGACATGTCCGATGTTGATGGAAGTGACAATGATTGATGTGATCAAAAACGGTTCGGGTGCTGATAAGACCTAAAATTATTTGTTTGATATTGTTTTAATTTTCCCACTAAAATTGAAATATCACGTTAAAAAATGTTGAGTATGAACTGGAGATGCATATTTAGATGCTCTTTGGCTATTCATGAGTGGTCACGAAGAGGAAAGTACCCATATCGACTTTCCGATGAACATGTTCTAGTCCTTTTCACGACCATCCACATTTCGAAGAAAAAAATCGTTGTACCTGAAGCTTTGTACTCATCATTTATCCACGAATGAAACCTTCTAGTAATGAATTTTGTTCCATTTTTTTTTATTTATTGTCTTATCTATAATAAAATATACCAGGGTAGTCCCATTTAAACCATGTAGGCTTGCTCTACTAGAGAGCCCTGCTGCACAATATATTCAGCACAATCATTGGTATACAGAACAAGATAAATGATAATGATATAAGTTTATAAAACGCATAATACTTTGGAGTCAGCCTTTATCTTCATAAAATTTACGTCACCCATCAGCAACCTATTTAACTTGCTGTTCCACAAATGCGATACATTTCTTCTGACAAAGAAATATGACCATAGCTGCTATAAAAAGCTGAAATTTATTAGATAGCGATCGATTTTTTAGGGCTAATTACTCTGACTAACGAACGTGTCATTACGTTTTATGATGAAAAGAATTAAAATAATAATTATCGTAACCATAGCACCTGCTAGTATGACGGTCAAGGCTTCTGTTGCGTCGTATAGCACTGAAAATGACTTTCTCTGACTTGACTGACAATTATTGTTTGGGCGTGTATTGGACCAATGACCTTATTCTTCCAACAAAGAGAGGTCCGCATCATTGATCAGGCGTTGTTGTTCTTGAACTTGATAGATATCATGGTCATTAGTTACTTTCATTCAAATATTTAACTCTCTCTTGCGTCAAATAATTGATTGACATTTTGATCGTTTATCATGGTTCTTACATATGTTAGAATAAATTGTTATTTTATATATCGAGAAGTATATGAAACGTAGCTTGACAGCCTCTTCGATAGGGACATTTTTGGGTGCGGGAAAGCGAGAAAGAAAAAAAGATAGAAATAGAGAGAGAGAGAGAGAGAGAGAGAGAGAGAGGGGAGAGAGAAAGAGAGAGAAAGGGATAGAGGAGAGAGAAAGAGAGAGATAGATAGAGAGAGAGAGAGAGAGAGAGAGGGGGGAAAAGGGGGGGGGGGGGGGTAGAGAAGGTGAGATAGAGCACGCAAAAATACTGTTGATTGTTTTAAAGGTTTTTTTTCTGTATTAGTCATGATGCCATACATTGTTTGAATGAATATATCAAAAATATTGTAAAGAAGGAGATGGAGAAGAACAAGGAGGAGCAGACATTGCAGAGGAGGAGGAAGAAGGAAATATATGAAATATTGATCATAGAAAAAAAGCCTGAAACCCCTAACAAATCTGGATTGATTTCCTCTTTCGCCCTTTTATCGCCTCCACCATGAGACATTGCAGAAGTTTGTTTTAAATTTAATTATTCATCTACTTATTAGCGAATTATTCATTTCAATCCTCTTTAAAACAGGGAAAGTGTGCTCAGTTATGTGAACGCTCTTTGTTGTATTCATTTCCCAATTTTATGATAGAGAGAGAACATAAATAAGAAAGGCGGATGGAAAGAGTGAGAAGCAAAAGAGAGAGCAAAAAAGAAAGGGTGGGTAGAGGATGTAGAGAGAGAGATAGAGAGAAAGGGAGAGATGGAGAGAGAGACAGACAGACAGATCGAGAGACAGAAAAAGAAGAGAATGAGATACAGGGAAAGGAGATGGAGAGAAAGAGAGGCAGACAAAGAGAGAGAAAAAGAGGGGGAGAGATAGAGACAGAGAGTGAGTGGGAAAGAAAGAGAGAGAGAGAGAGAGAGATAGAGAGAGAGAGAGAGAGAGAGAGAGAGAGAGAGAGAGAG
>BQKZ01010654.1:0-12767 GCA_036244855.1 Temnopleurus reevesii | reverse complement strand
AAGTTGTAGTAAGCATAGTATGTGTATCATTTCTATTGCTTTGATGTCTATTTACTTGTTTTTGTCTTTTATTTGTAATAGTGTTTGTTTGTACTTAAAGGACCCCATTTGAAATAAGCCCTCGGCTTTCATGAGATATCCTTGTCATTGTATTTTTCATGCATTATGACGAATAAAATCAAATCAAATCAAATCAAATCAAAAAGCACTAAACATTATTTGTCCGCCCCCTCCCAATGCAGGGGTGGAAATGTGATCACAATGGTGATGACGACATGTTGTGTGCCGTTGCCTCGTTTCTCTTCATTGATTTACACAGTTATACTTATGTACCTAACAAAAATATATCTTACATCGATGCATAAAATCGCCTATAAGTTATCAAGAACATACATACAGTTAGAAATTATCTATGATGTGCTTAGATAACTAATGAAAGATAGACCTGGGAATAGTTTTATGCACATCCTATCAATCATATTGCATAAATCGGGCCGAAAACACCTAATAGTGCGATCACTTTTCAAGAGAATTTGGCGGTATCTCTAATTTATTCTCCAATCAGCACTTCCATTAATTGTTCATTGAATCTGCGCCTCCTAGGAATTGTATTCATCCCCGCTTGTCATGCTTGTACGCGCTATTCATCACGATCGCTTCATTATTTACTTTACATTCTTGACATATATCTCTTGCTCTTTTATTTCTGCCCTGAATAAATTACGACGGCTCGTTTCAAGAGTGAAAATCAAATTTACAATTTAAATCACGTTTTAAGGAATTTTATTTGACGGAGTAACATAAATGTTAATTATACCAACTCTTTACAATTTAAATCACGTTTTAAGGAATTTTATTTGACGGAGTAACATAAATGTTAATTATACCAACTCTTTCATTATCTGAGCTCATCGTTGTTCAATTTTCAGACACATACGAGCTTTAATTTTTGTGTTCTTGGCGATTTTGTGTATCAATGTAAGGAATATTTTCGTCATATACATAAGTAAACTGTGTAAATCACTGAAGTGAATCAAGACAGCGGCACACATGTCGTCATCCAGTTTTTCCTCCCCCGCAAAGTTATTGATCCCGGCCGTGTTTTGGAGGGGGTGGACAACAAGTTTTAACATACATTTGTGCAATAGCGAAGTTGAATCTAACTTTCAATCATCTGTACCTGTATTCTCTGTCAACTTAGTTCTCGATTGACGCACAATGTAGGCATGTGCGAATTCGGTCAAGCTGAGGTCTTTAAAACAAATCTTTCAGCGACGGAATTACGAAGATCATTGACAAATCAGCGGTAAAAAATATTTCCACATGATGACTTGATCTTTTCTCGGCTTTGTGCAAGTGGCCCCTTTGACAAATCTGCTGGGATGATTTTCCCGTATATTCAGAAGTGTCTCGATCAAGGATTAATTTTAGATCCACTTAATTATTAACGACATTTCCTCTGTTTTCTGCTCAATAAATATCCACTTGTGTGAAGGTGATACTGTCTTATATATTTCTCATAAAGACCCACGTACAGTTCAATCTATAATACAAAAAAGTATTTATCAAATTTTCATGGATTGATAACTAAAAGTAAACTCAAAATTAACTATGACGAAACCGTATAAACGCTTATTGGAAATAATCGTATGCTTTAGAGGTAAGATAAGCTTGACTTGAACGTAAAAGGTCATACTTTTGATCAGATAAAATATACTATTTAAATATCTAGGTTTCTGAATTGATGATGAACTGAAATCGGATATACATGTCCGTAATTTGTGTGAAAAGCCGGTCGCTTGAAATGATACCTTAGACTTCTTCGTCAGTTTAAAAATATGAAATATTTGAATTTGATCCATCGAACTATTATTTTGCCTCACTTAGATTATGCCGATGAAGTATGTCAATCTTCTTCTAAAAATCCTATTTACCAATTACTTAAAAACTTTATATCCTACTTATAAGATATGCATTGTCATTGGTCAAGGAGCGGTCCTGTGATTAAAAATATTTGCACCATGAATTATATTGGATATGGCGTGACGTCATTTGCGTCATACCTCGGAATAGTTTTGGATATGTCAATATTCTGACATCGTCTTTTACGATAAGTGTATATTCACCTATCGATACCACGATATCGAATTCAAATGTCGTCAAAACATAAACGACAATGGCTGCGCCCAGTGGAGAAATCAAAGACGATGAACCGAGATTTTATCTCGTAGATGATGCTGATTTGGAGGGATTCATTTCATCGACAGATTAGAAGTAGGATATAAATGTGATTATTATTCATGTTTACTTGTGTAGGATATAAATCAAATAATACACAATGCACATTTTTCGAAGTACTAGATGAAATTATGGATTCTTCGGTGTCCGACATAGTGATTATTTTCTTTGGGACTGCGCCCCTCAGAAAATAGTGCTATACCAGTCACCCCACAATCCATAATTTCAACTAGAACTTCCCAGTGCATAGTATATTGATTACTATACAGAGCAGCACGAATTATTCTAAAAATAAAAGTGCAATTACATTTTTTGTTGCATTGATGCGAACTTTATTGAATAGGCAAATATTACGATGTCGTCAGAACGTACATGTTCAAATAATGATGTTCAAAATCCCAAATTAATTATTAAAGTAAATAGGTTTTATGCTCTTAAAACTTATCAGTTACGGAACAGAAATCTTTTCTTCCCGTAACCTCAAACAATAGTTGTATACACACTTTCTTCTACAGAGGGGCGAAGTTATTTAATGGTCTTCCTCAAGTAATTTGTAACCCTCCATCATTATCGTCTTTTGAGATGTCAATTCTTCAAATATATTGATTTTCAACTCTGAATCTTGTTGCTACAAGATTAGCTGAATTTACTTTTTATTTGAGTATTACAATTATTTGCATCTTCTTCTTCTTCTTCTTCTTCTTCTTCTTCTTCTCCTTTTCTTCCCCAGTTTATCCTTTCCTTTCTTCTATTGGTACCAATTGAAGACCAGCCAAGTGTAGCTGATTATGGGCTATCCAGCCGTATTTTCTTCTTCTCTGTACCAATGTCTTATCATTTTTTTTTTAATTTTTTTAATGTAATGTTTTCACTTTTTGTTCTTTGTATCTTTGTAGTGTATCTTTTTATTACGGAAAATAAAATCAATAAAAGAAAATTCAATCGATCAAGCACGCAGCAGATAGATTCTGGCAGACGGTCGTATTTATTTCCATATGTTCCAATGGCCGGACATTGGTATATCGTTTGTTCGATCAAAGTCCATTGGGCTCCCGAGATATTTCTCCTGTATGCATTATCATATGACATGCTAGATCACTGCGATGTGAAAAAGTACCAAATAATGTACACTGATATTGCTTTTTCCTGTGTGAGTTCTCTCATGAATGGATAAATCTACCAATATATGCATACACGAACCGGGGGGGGGGCTATGGGGCGCCAGCCCCCTGGTCAGGCCTAGGGGGCTACAAAATTTGATGGCAAAATGCGCCAAAATTGCTGTGAAGGGGCGGAAAACTGCTGAAAGAGGGCGGAATTTCTGTAAGCCTTTTTTGCTTCTCAGCTCAGCTTCCGGTGGCTAATTTGTGCTCACTCCCCGTATCAAAATCCTGGGATCGTGCATGATCTAAAAAACACACCAAGCAAGTGTTGATGATTTTGTCCTGTGTATATTCCCAAATGAATTGATAGCCCACGACTCATTGAAAATCATTACACATCGAACATTTTTGTCCTATATGATTTCTCATATGAGTAAATACACTATCACTCCTTGAAAACCGTATTCCACACATTGAGCATTGATAGGGCTTTTGTCCTGTATGGGTTCTCATATGCCCTGAGAGACTGTCACTCCTTGAAAAAAATGTTCATCACACGTACATCGACCACTGATATGACTTTTGTTCATTGAAGTGCATTTTCATATGAATTGATAGAAGAACTCGCCTTGAAAACCGTTTATTACACACTGAGCATTGATAAGGCTTTTCTCCTGTGTGGATTCTCATATGATGTGTTAGACTACCACTATCCATAAACCGTTTTTCACACACTAAGCATTGATAGGGTTTTTGTCCTGTGTGGGTGCTCATATGCCCTGAGAGACTGTCACTCCTTGAAAATCGTTTTTCAAACACTGCGCATTGACAGGGCGCTTCTCTTGTGTGGATTCTGATATGGTTAGATAGAGTACTTTTGTGTGAAAACCGTTTATTACATACTGAGCATTGATAGGGCTTTTCACCTGTGTGGGTTCTCATATGACTTGATAGACCAGAACTGTGCGCAAATCGCTTGTCACATGTTAAACATCTAAAACGTTTCTTTCCAGTGTGTGTTCCTAAATGACGGGCGAGTGTGTCCCTATGTGCAAACCATCCATAACAGTACGAACATCGATATTTCTTAATTATGGGATCATCAATTTCCTTTAATGTTGACGTCACGTGTTCTCCAGTATTGTCACGTGACGAACATTCATCATACG
This sequence comes from Temnopleurus reevesii, assembly GCA_036244855.1. Taxonomy (NCBI): domain Eukaryota; kingdom Metazoa; phylum Echinodermata; class Echinoidea; order Temnopleuroida; family Temnopleuridae; genus Temnopleurus; species Temnopleurus reevesii. The sequence goes on along the minus strand of BQKZ01010654.1, from coordinate 8,257 downwards.
CTGTCGTTGACGCTGTCGTTTGTTGATTGGACAATTCTTGTTCATGATCCGTTGACGTCACGACAGGGGAATTTAAAGAGTCTCGAAATGACCCCAAAGGAACCGCTGCCTCACATCTGTCAGCAGTTGCGTCTTGATAGTCCATCTTATCTGAATGTTGCTTGAAACCATTTTCAGCTGACGTCACAATTGAAGAGTGCATCCCAATTCCAAAATATCTTGACGGTTCCGTTCCCTCAATTCTTGCAGCATGTGCGTCTTGAACATAGCCCTTCTTATTTGTCTTATTTCTGAAACCACTTTGAGAATTTCTTCTTGACAAACCATTTATACTCCCTATGAATTTAGCATTGACGGGGCTTGAATAAGCTACCTTTTCCATAAATCTCTCGTCTGATTTTGTTTTGACAAGATGAGTCTTGTCCTTTTCTCTAGCCGTCTCTGATTGCATTCGAGTTGTGAAATCTGAAGCGAAACAAAGGTATTTATGATCAATTAGTAATGAGATAGCAATGTAATTTGAACACACCTGAGCTTAACCCACCGAAAAAAGCACACCATTTTTGAAAACATTTCCCCTCTCTTTCCTGTTGAAGGAACTAGTGAAGCACCGTTTAATTTTTGGTGATTTCAGTTGAATCTCCAACTGTAACTTGAACTGGTTTGAATCGACATTGACAACGTTTGACTATGATGCAAACAAGTGGCAGAGGCAAAGAGAATTTAAAAAAAATAGGGTTTAAAAAACAATAACAAACAATATAAATCATACATAAACACTACAATCTAAAGAAAAATAATGATTGAAATATTAATATTTCATATTTATACAATCAATTAATAGTATAATTGAAATTGAACTAGATATGTCATTGGAGTTGGGTAGAATATATTTACTTTCTCTTAATCAGCATGATTAGAGCAATTCATTATATGTATACATTTTATTATTATTGTTTATCAAAATCATATTCAATCAATAATTTATTATTCTATCTTTCATACAAGACTTATTTCGAAGCTATAAATTCCTTGATCATAATTGCTGAATATACATTAAATTTGAATTATCAACAATATATATAGCTTTATTTCTATGTTTTTAGATATTGATTTTAACTTCTACGGACTATAAAAATATAGCGAATCAGAATCTATCCGATATAAGTGCTGTGAATAAATAAAGTAAATGAAAGAATGAATGAACAATGATCTTTCTTTTTTGATAGCTTATCTTACTTAACAGTTAAAATATATCTTAAGGAGTTTATTTATTCAACAAAAACATATTTAGAATTGTAAAAGTATCATACCTTCATTGGAATGTAGTACTGCTTTTTCCATGAGATCATTTTCCAGAAAAGCATTTTCAAATTCATCTTCCTCGAAGTAATTCTCGATGTCATCAATACAACGATCATTCAGTTCTTCTTCCGTTGGACAGTTAAGAAGATAACCACGTTCTTCAGACTCCAAAGGGCCATCGGAAACTCCATTGGTGTACGCATCCATGCTGGCTGCTTGCTTGAGAAGGAGCAGGGTGCGTAGAATAGGGTTTTTATGCACCGCATCAAACCACGTACCCCATTTAATAATACATTTTACATGTATTTTACCACGATTTTATTCTACAAACTAACGAGAAAGTTAACGATAGACAGTGTCCTTGTTTCAAAATCATGGAACATAAAAAAGGCTTTCACCATGGGTGATACACGGTATACATATTCAAATAGACACAACCGCACGCATTGATGAGGCTCTGCAGTACGGGAACAGATCAATAACTTTTTATCTAGGGTGTTTGATTTTCTTTCAAAATCCGAGCACTGTCATATTCTGTTTTAAAATGGAAATTATATTTGACAGATAAAACGTTTTCTCCCTTTTTTGATCATCAGAAAACTAGCCGTACACATTGCAATGTGTGATTACCATCCTGTTGAGCAGATCCAGTTGCGTTTATGACTATGTGAACGCGAACTATCAATTGAGTCAATCTCAATTCAGGTATACATGTATTAGATTTAATATTGAACTATATAGGACTGAATCATCACTAAATTACCATGATTACTATTCGTCTATTAATGAAAACAGTGAAACATTTTGTTAAAAACTAACAACTTATAAGTCGGACGCAGGGTCACTATTTATGTTTTTCCCTTGCAGCGACAATTCACTGCCAGCGCGCACTGGCAAAATGAACTCATTCAAAGTCGGGTAAACATTTTCAAAGCTGTTCAATTCTCTTGAGTTCATGTAAGTATATGAATAAGCTACCCTTTTCCTGATTCAGAGACATTCAAAATATATTACTTGTATAACAATTCCTACACATTCAGATGTACTTTGAAAAAGAAAATGCCAGTCGCAGTATTTCATCACTCTCTCCCGGCCGATCCACACCCCGCAGACCCCGGTGTGCTGGGGTCTCTGGCCGGGTGGTGGATCGAAGAAGGCTCGTGGCAGCTGCTCGTGCGCTCCGCTCCGTATAAAATCAGCTGCAGTATTCTCTGATTTTGCTCAAGACCTATATCGCTGCCAATGTAAGAATCTTCACAGTAATCGTCCGAAATTGAACTACATTCCAAAATCATATCCTTGGTGTTTTGGCTTGAAGAATTGTGGATCATTTTGTCAGAAGAACTGTCTGCTTGTGTGTGTTGTATTGCACTAACTGAATGCAAACCGCTGTGCAGTGAAATGCTGATCAATACGTCACATCGCATAGTGAGAAGGACGAACGTCCCCAATCACTTGACTATAAACAACTAAATATGTGTCTTTCAAAGTGCCCTGTCGCCTTTGTGAATTTATATATGGATTCAAAAATGCTTTAGATGGAATCTAGGACTCTTCCCCCATTTAATGAGGTATAATATGATTGGTTTTTGCATCTTTTAAATTTCTATGCGGGTCTAGGCTTTTCTTGGTATGGCAATTGATGAACAGCTGCATCGTCGTCGCTTTCCTCTGCATTTTCATCATATTCCCCGATTTTGCCATGATTAATCTCGCTGTCCGTGTCAGTACTTGGTTCATACTGTTCTTCCTCCGAATCACATTCCATAACAATATAAGGTCTTCAAAATCATTCTCTGCCATTTTGTACTTTCACGATGCAATTGATAGAGCTGGATATGAGAAAGCGTTCGATGTAGCTACGTGCATAGAATACGTGTGCAAAATTGAGCTTTGCATGCTCAGCAGACGCCGCGCATCCGGGCTCTGAAAAGTAGCATGCAATACAATGACGTATTTTCTCCGCGGGGGGTCAAAATGAATTTTTACGGTGGTTCATTCTCGCAGCCGTGTATATAAGTGTGCTGAAAGGCGTTTATCTCTTTTTTTGCATTTCAAAATAGTTTTAAACAACTTTAAATGGATTCTATAATACTTCCTTGATTTAATGAGGTATAATTTTCCTAATTTACGCACATTTTTAAGTTCTATGCCAGTCTACTTTAAGCATTGTAAAGCCCCGGTCACGTAGAGACCTGGAAGCAACACGATTCAGCCCGGCTTTTTGTTAATCCACAGTTAAGTGCCTCAAAACAAAGAGTCGTGTTGCATCATGTTGCTTCAGCGGCCCTATGTGACCGGGGCTTAAACGTCGCAAAAAACCGGGGCTTTTTTGTTCAGCCAATGTGAGTATCATTCACCCTGTTTGCAATTGAACACTGGTAATTGTTTTATAGGCTTATCTGTTTGACGGATCGGCACGGCCGTTGATAGACGGACTGATGCAATAACACCCCCCCCCCCCCCCCAAGTACAAATCTTATTGGTGGAAAAAAATTAACGAAATTGCCAGCTTTCTGGGACACTTTTGTGGCAATCCGCGCATAGTACAGTATATGAGAGGAAACTTTACTTAGGAATAAGCATTTTTTGTGCTTTCATCAAAAAATGTTTACTCATTTTTTTAAAAAAAAGCACAACCTATAAATAGCCAAATGACACACGAAGTATCATGCATAGGTTTTTATTTCTGAGTTTGATTGGAAACAAATCTTTCAGCGATACTTGTGCCAGGAAAAACCTTAAGTTAGCTGTGCTATCCATATTAAATTATTAGCGGCTGTTAATATTTCAATTATATCACTCAGCAGTGATTTTGCATTGGTCACGTGATATGACGTATGTCATACAATTTTCTGCAAATAGCTAATCATATCTTATTGTTTTAAAACCCCGCTTGTTTTACCCTAAACCACTTTAAGTTTTTTTCATCGATAAATACATGGGTACAGGTGCACTTAACTAATTTTTTTTTAGATTTTTTAAAAAATGCATTCATGGGTAAAACGGATTCTTTTTTATAACAAATTACAATAAGATAACAATCGAGAAGTGCATGACATATGACATAACACGTGACCAAAATTTGCCAGTTTGAGTAAAACAATTCCTGTTCAGTTATATTATTGAAACACTCGTAACTTTCTTATGTATTGTACGATTTACTTCAAACTTTGTTTAAACTGTTCGTCTGATTTTCGTTTCTGCTTCGAATCAAATCAAGATTCTCCTGACTCTGACCAAGTCTGCAAGCCTCTATAGACACGTGCGATAGGGGAATCAACCTCTGCGAGGAACTTCGGCGAGTTGAGTGTAGTAAAAAATGTTTTTCTTTTATTCTGTTTTGCTTTTAGATATTCTTGATTTAACATATATGAATGGAGTCGCATACATTTAAACCCGTTTTTGCGATGATTGGTCACTGTTTAATATCGTCCTTAAAGGGAAAGTTCGTTCCAATATTTATTATAGCAGATTTTATAGTCCCATCCTGCCGAAGAACTTTGCTTTTTATTTCATCAAAACCCATGAACTAATACCCTTTGTAAAACTGGCTCCAGACCACCACCTGTTGAAAATCCGATCAATGGGCAGAAGACGATCACTCCAAAATAACCGACAATATCGTTTAAGTTACGTAGCTTTCCATTCTGTATATATTAGTTCTCGATAAAACTATTATTCAAACAAAAGGTAACATTATTTTGATAAGGTATCATTTCACGATTTCCATACTATGTTTGATAATATTATGAGATACGATCACATTTGTTTGTGTTTGTTTTGTGTTTGATAAATATGTGTTATATGTGTTATCAATGAATGGAGAATAAAGTAATTGTTGAAAAAAAAGTTTGAGACCAGGCTATGAAAATAGAGTGAGCATCCCTCACCAATGCAAGCTTATCATACAACCACTAAAGGGGTTGGGGACACATCAATCGTCTTTTTCGATTTCTGTGGATAGGAGGCTCGACATCTGGGGATACGTGCTCCCATGGTCATACTTAGAGGGCGCCAAATTCTGACCGATTTTCATTTTTTGCCTGTTAGCTAGCTCCTTGGTTAGGTGAACAAAAATACCCAGGTGGTGTTGGCGGAATATAATGTGAAAGCTGTTTTCGGTGTTTGGGGGCAATTTTGGAGTTCTCGGGACACTGGTCTTCAAAATAAACCTGGGTGCAGGAATGGCTGTAATAGATCCAAAACTTGACTTCCATGTTAGACACTTGAGGCCCTTTTTTGGCATCTGTCGGCCCATTATTTGGCCCTTCTTAAGTGGTGATGATTAGAATTGTTGATGCATGGTTGAAGGCAATGGATCTTTGTGCACCATAAAAAAATCATTTAACTTGGTTAATGTGAAATTTCTATTAAACAAACTGGTAAATGATTCAATTACTGGTACATCTCACAAGCGGTTTTAAAATTATCTCTCAGATAATAGGAACATAACCTGCATTGGCAATTCTATTTCGGAGGAATTGCCCTTATATAATTAAGAAGTGTCTCAAGGATCAATTTTAGGGCCACTTCTATTCATGATTCATTAACGACCTATCCTCCGTTTTCTGCTCAACAAATATCCACTTGTATGCAGATGAGACTGGATTATATATTTTTCATAGCTCGATCAATATTACAAAAAATAAATAATTATCTAATTTAGATGGATGGATAACTAGAAGCAAACTTGAAATTAGCTATAGCAAAACCGTATGAACGATTATTGGGAATAGCACATGTCCTTAAGAGGTATGATAAGTTATGATACTATTAATCAGAGATAACGTATAAGATACTTAGTTTTTTACATTGATGATGAACTGAAATGGGATGTACTCTCCCATGCCACAAGTCTTGCAACATAGAAAATCACGTTTTTTTCCCATTGATTCTCCTGTCGTATTTTTTTCTTATATTTCATTAAATGTGAAAGATCACAAATATCTTTTGTTGAAATTAAAGTGTCATACACGATTTGTAAATTATGTTGGGTAAAACAATTCTTAATTTTGAGTTATGAACCAAAGACCAAAGACGATAAAAGTAGAACATTGCAATGTCTCGACTTGCAGATTAGTCAACGGCTTTTCGCAAAATTCTTTTCCCTTTCTTTAAATTGAACATAAATCATGACTTGTTGAATACTTCTGCTAACAAAAGTGTCAACATCTTTACCCCATATAATTAAAGTAAAATAGACAACCTTTAAGTAGAAGAAGTCACTCTCAGTTCCTTCAGAGCATTTTTTGTTTAAATTTCATGGCACATCGTGTATTGGCCATTAGGGTTTGAGAATGAGAAATACAATTCCAAAAAAGTTATCGTTCTTGAGTTTAGAAACTAATTCTGAGATATTTTAGAACATTTTTCTTCATATGGCCAGTGCATAAAATTGATTCATACGTGTGTCCTGAAGGATGTGACTCATGGCAGGGTACATGTTCGTAATTTGTGTGAAAAAGCAGGTCGCTTGATTTCCCACCTTCAACACCCTCGTCAGTTTATAAATATGAAGTATTTGAAATTGATCTATCTAACTATTATTTTGCCTCACTTAGATTATGCCGATGTAATATAGCAATCTTCTTCTAAAAAATCATATTGACAAGTTACAGAAACTTCTAAACTTTCCCAGTCTCTCCTTTCCTTTCTTCTGTTGGTCCCCACTGAAGACCAAACCAGTGTAGCCGATTATGGGCTACCCAGCCGTCTCTTCTTTTTCTCTATACATTTTTGTTCTTCTTGTTTTGCATTGTGTTATCAATTTTCAAATGTAATAATTTCACTTTTTTGTTCTTTGTAGCCAAACCTCAGGCCGATCTAAAGAGCTTCCAAACAATTGTAAATATGCATGGTACATGGGGATTCCGTATACTTCGGGAGATGGGTGCGAATCAAAACACTATTTTGAAAACTGTAATGAAATCGTGTTATGTTATGTTATGTTATCGTGTTATGTTATCATGTTTTGGGTCTTTATAGCAAAAATAAGAATCTTTCTTCCCAAACAATTTTTTTAACTAAATTTGTTTTTAAAAGAGAGTAAAATTTAGATTAACAACATATGCTACAAAATATTCTACACTGCTATTTTTATTTCAGCCCACACAATTTTTACATCATGCCAAGGTTGAAAATAATTAGTTTCTGAATATGCCATTCAAATTTTATGACGGCCTGTAGAAGAGTTAGCATACAGCAATTCATAGACCAAGTTCATTTCACGTTTGGAAAAAGCTGATACTACAATCTAATTGGTCAAAGAGTTAAATAAAACATCTCCAAATTCCCAGCTGTTTCCACTCCGTAGCATCTCCAAGGTCACACTCCCCATATGTGAATCCCTTCAAATCACCCACCCGGCGATGTTTTGCTTCCTTAATCCCTGGTCACAGGAGGCCGCAGAAGCAACACGATTCAAAACGACTCTTCAGAGGCAGTTAACTGTGAATCAACAAAGAGTCGTGTTGAATTGTGTTGCTTCCGGGGTCCTATGTGACTGGGGCATTATTCAGCAAATCAGAACACTGAGTTTCATGAATCTTAAAAAGTATTTTTTTGTATTTGGTTGGCAAACTGTTGGATGCTGACCCTTCTATAATGTACCCCCACGTTGGTAATTTTATAGGAGTAAAGTGCACATTCCAAGCTTTATCATGATATCAATTCGAGTGTGAACAAAATATAAACTATTTCCGAAAAGTTAACAAGAGCGCACACAATAGGTCCGTAAACCATGTATTCAACTGTGAGGACGCAACTATGACAAACCGGGACTGATTCCAATAGCATTACAAAGGAGCATTGGAATTGCATTCGACTTAACTTTTCGAAAATACTTTATATCGTGTTCACTATCTACTTCCGCGCACCATGGGGGGCTATGGAGGCGCAACAATTTTTATAGCAAAAGGCGTCAATTTTTTTGTCTTTCTTTGTTTTTTTT
>BQKZ01010651.1:3144-13868 GCA_036244855.1 Temnopleurus reevesii | reverse complement strand
TGTAGGTAAGGGTCCAATGAGAAGGTCATAGGTCATCTAAGGTCATCTTTTGATAAAATAGTAGAATTACCTCCATTCATACCTCAGCTTCTCCTACAAAAAGATGGAGGCTCCTTCTTTCAGATGCGAGAGGAGACCGTCAGATGGAGCCCTCATTCTGCATTACTATTCACATAGGAAAGGGTTACATCCGATTGTTGTAGGTAAGGGTCAAATGAGAAGGTCATAGGTCATCTAAGGTCATCTTTTGATAAAATAGTAGAATTACATGTACCTCCATTCATACTTCAGCTTCTCCTACAAACAGATCTAGGCTCCTTTTTTCAGATGTGAGAGGAGAGCGTTAGATGGAGCCCTCATTCTCCATTACTACTCACATCGGAAAGGGTTACGTCCGATTGTTGTAGGTAAGGGTCAAATGAGAAGGTCATAGGTCATCGAATGTCATCTTTTGATAAATTAGTAGTAGTGCTTTCATTCCTACCTCAGCTTCTCCTATAAGAAAACGGAGGCTCCTTCTTTCAGATGCGAGAGGTGACCGTCGGATGGAGCACTAATTCTACATTACTATTTACATCGGAAAGGGTTACATCCGATTGTTGTAGGTAAGGGTCAAATGAGAAGGTCATTGGTCGTCTAAGGTCATATTCTGAAGAAAAAAAAGTAGAGGCAGCTTCTTTTGAATTCGAGATGAGACCTTCGGACTATGTACTCATTCTGCATTACAACTCACATCCGAAACGGTTACATCCGATGGCTGTAGGTAAGGGTCAAATGCGAAGGTCATAGGTCAGATATAAGGTCATCTTCTGTAAAATAGTACATCCACTGTTATTGACTTCTCCTACAAGAAGATGGAAGCACCATCATTCAGATGCGAGAGGAGACCGTCGGACGGAGCACTCATTCTGCATTACTATTCACATCGGAAAGGGTTACATCCGATTGTTGTAGATAAGAGTTAACTTAGAAGGTCATTGGTCAAGTGTTATCTCAATNGAAGTAAGTATTAATCCGAGAGATAGTTTACTTCTCAATCTCAAGAAGTAACGGGTCTTTGAAAGCAAACACCATGCTTCTTTATTCCTGCGGGTCATATGGAGGCTCTCTAATGAAAATAGATACGGCCTTAAAACATGACAGTAATCTTGAGCAGATTGATATGGAGAGAGCGAAAGAGGGAGAGAGATGGAGAGAGAGATGGAGAGAGATAGAGATAGAAAGAGAGAGAGAGATGGAGAGAGAAGGAGAGAGCGAGGGGGGGGGGAGAGGGAGAAAAAGCTATGAAATGGTAAAATGATTTATAGAAAGGTAGAGATGTGTTAAGAGGGCAAGTTTGATTTGGATGAAACATATATTGTTGTAGAGTTGATAGAAAAGGAATTGAAGAGAGAGAGAGAGAGAGAGAGTGTGTGTGTGTGTGTGTGTGTAAGAGAGATTTCTAGAGAGGGCAGGGGAAAGGGGAAGGAGAGAAAAAGACAAATTGAAAGAGGGGAAATAAAGTTGGAAAGAAACCGAGAGAGAGAGAGAAAAAAAAATAAACATTGAAAGAGAAGACATAAAGTTGGAAAGAGAGAGAGAAAGAGAGAGAGAGAAGGGGGGGGCAGAAAGAGTTGGATAGCGATGTAAAAAAAGGAGATAAAAAGACAGATAGAAATGCGCGTACATTTTCTTACAGTGTAGTCATCAACTTGATAATATGATAGAAGAACGTAACTCTGCCATTGCTAAAAATATTGTTGACAGTAGATATACCACAAACGAACAAGAAAAGGAAATCTAATCAGGCTAAATCTACATAATTCTGAATCAAGTTGCGCTATTGTGTTCATGAAGAGATTTACTCGATACAATCCACTCGTAAATAATTCCATTACTCGAAATAGTACTTCAATACGTGATTATTACAAGTGAGGTTTCTATTTAGTTAGAATTATGACACTAGGATAAGAGCAGAACAAACAACGTCTGCAAATCTTTCCGACTTTAAGATTATGTTCAAGTTGCGCTATTGTGTTCATGAAGAGATTTACTCGATACAATCCACTCGTAAATAATTCCATTACTCGAAATAGTACTTCAATACGTGATTATTACAAGTGAGGTTTCTATTTAGTTAGAATTATGACACTAGGATAAGAGCAGAACAAACAACGTCTGCAAATCTTTCCGACTTTAAGATTATGTTCAAGTTGCGCTATTGTGTTCATGAAGAGATTTACTCGATACAATCCACTCGTAAATAATTCCATTACTCGAAATAGTACTTCAATACGTGATTATTACAAGTGAGGTTTCTATTTAGTTAGAATTATGACACTAGGATAAGAGCAGAACAAACAACGTCTGCAAATCTTTCCGACTTTAAGATTATGTTCAAGTTGCGCTATTGTGTTCATGAAGAGATTTACTCGATACAATCCACTCGTAAATAATTCCATTACTCGAAATAGTACTTCAATACGTGATTATTACAAGTGAGGTTTCTATTTAGTTAGAATTATGACACTAGGATAAGAGCAGAACAAACAACGTCTGCAAATCTTTCCGACTTTAAGATTATGTTCAAGTTGCGCTATTGTGTTCATGAAGAGATTTACTCGATACAATCCACTCGTAAATAATTCCATTACTCGAAATAGTACTTCAATACGTGATTATTACAAGTGAGGTTTCTATTTAGTTAGAATTATGACACTAGGATAAGAGCAGAACAAACAACGTCTGCAAATCTTTCCGACTTTAAGATTATGTTCAAGTTGCGCTATTGTGTTCATGAAGAGATTTACTCGATACAATCCACTCGTAAATAATTCCATTACTCGAAATAGTACTTCAATACGTGATTATTACAAGTGAGGTTTCTATTTAGTTAGAATTATGACACTAGGATAAGAGCAGAACAAACAACGTCTGCAAATCTTTCCGACTTTAAGATTATGTTCAAGTTGCGCTATTGTGTTCATGAAGAGATTTACTCGATACAATCCACTCGTAAATAATTCCATTACTCGAAATAGTACTTCAATACGTGATTATTACAAGTGAGGTTTCTATTTAGTTAGAATTATGACACTAGGATAAGAGCAGAACAAACAACGTCTGCAAATCTTTCCGACTTTAAGATTATGTTCAAGTTGCGCTATTGTGTTCATGAAGAGATTTACTCGATACAATCCACTCGTAAATAATTCCATTACTCGAAATAGTACTTCAATACGTGATTATTACAAGTGAGGTTTCTATTTAGTTAGAATTATGACACTAGGATAAGAGCAGAACAAACAACGTCTGCAAATCTTTCCGACTTTAAGATTATGTTCAAGTTGCGCTATTGTGTTCATGAAGAGATTTACTCGATACAATCCACTCGTAAATAATTCCATTACTCGAAATAGTACTTCAATACGTGATTATTACAAGTGAGGTTTCTATTTAGTTAGAATTATGACACTAGGATAAGAGCAGAACAAACAACGTCTGCAAATCTTTCCGACTTTAAGATTATGTTCAAGTTGCGCTATTGTGTTCATGAAGAGATTTACTCGATACAATCCACTCGTAAATAATTCCATTACTCGAAATAGTACTTCAATACGTGATTATTACAAGTGAGGTTTCTATTTAGTTAGAATTATGACACTAGGATAAGAGCAGAACAAACAACGTCTGCAAATCTTTCCGACTTTAAGATTATGTTCAAGTTGCGCTATTGTGTTCATGAAGAGATTTACTCGATACAATCCACTCGTAAATAATTCCATTACTCGAAATAGTACTTCAATACGTGATTATTACAAGTGAGGTTTCTATTTAGTTAGAATTATGACACTAGGATAAGAGCAGAACAAACAACGTCTGCAAATCTTTCCGACTTTAAGATTATGTTCAAGTTGCGCTATTGTGTTCATGAAGAGATTTACTCGATACAATCCACTCGTAAATAATTCCATTACTCGAAATAGTACTTCAATACGTGATTATTACAAGTGAGGTTTCTATTTAGTTAGAATTATGACACTAGGATAAGAGCAGAACAAACAACGTCTGCAAATCTTTCCGACTTTAAGATTATGTTCAAGTTGCGCTATTGTGTTCATGAAGAGATTTACTCGATACAATCCACTCGTAAATAATTCCATTACTCGAAATAGTACTTCAATACGTGATTANTACGGGAGCTTCACTCCCTCCTACCCGGAGAAACTCTGGCTGGACCAGCGGATGTTCTGCGAGTACTTCCCCTATCACCTCGTCTTCGACTCCAACCTCAGGCTTCTGCAATCTGGCGTCCACATACAGAGGGCGCTGCCCAAGCTGCGGACTATGGAAGACACCACTGTGGACGTTCTCTTTAACATGCTTCACCCGCAGATCGATTGGAGTGTGCCGAGTATAAGGAAGTTCATCAATATGCAGTTTGTTCTGGAGACGAAGAGGGAGATGATTATTCCTGGGTGGGGTGAAGAGCAACCAATGCTGCAGCTGAGAGGTATGCCAACATGGGTGGTGTTTCACCAAGATAAGGATGAATTCAAGAACCACTGGTACCAGTTCGTGCGCTGAATATGCGTGGTATTAACAATAATTTCGCACAGGACCAGGTACCCGTCGTTCTTAAAGTCTATCTATCTTGGTGAAAGACCACTCTGTTCTTGTAATATCCACAGAAATGTTAGAATCACCCCAAGAAGCGAGTAACCAAATGTTAATGTGAATAAATTTGGTTACTCGTTGAAAGCAAGACATTTTTTTCGATTTAAGTACAATTTTTCTCGGTACAAAATTTTCACAATAAGTTGGACTTGTTTTTTAATACAGTAACCGATATTTGCGCCTTTGGTTGTGGCATTCAAATAAGAATATGCCAGAATACGAGCAGTAATCATTTCCAACTTCGTACACACTTATTGTTTATGCATATATAATAATTTGTAAATGTAGATTTGCTCGTTTTTTTTAATCAATTTTCTCATTCTTACCAACTATGTATACTTTAAATCTTCTAAAGCTCCTATCATATACACTAAGCATGCTAAACGAACTAACGTCCTCACCAAGATGGCGCTATGCTACTAGCACTCGCCTACAACATAAATGTTGGGGACCATGCAAAAACTTAAAATGCCTTACAAAATCCTTTCTTCAGGTCAAATGATCTGGATGGACTCACTGGACGCCATGTTGTTTGCCTGCTCCCCTCGTGTCGCTAGCCTGAAGGAACTAGAGGAGAGGAATCTCCATTTATCAGACATCCCTCTTCATGATATCACGAGGGATCTCATCTTGTTCAATCACCAAAGACTGGCCGAGATTGAGCTTGGGAAGCAGCTAGAACAGAAAAAGGTAAAATATAGGCCTACTAGCATAACTTAAAAAAACCCACTTTATCACACCCCTGTCTTTAACGTAAACATCTCCCGAGCGCTAATGAAGTGTGAAAGGCGCTCTGTGAATACATATCAGGCAGGGATATTATCTTGTTCAATCACCAAAGACTGGTGGAGATTGAGCTTGGGAAGCAGCTAGAACAGAAAAAGGTAAATATACTCACATCACTTTTAAAAAATACTCCGTCACATCTTTTTGTTTATGTCCAACGTCTTGAAAGTAGCTTTTATGGCAAACGTCTGTCAATTTACAAAAGGAACTCCTTCAACGTTCGCCAAATGTCTTTCTTTATGGAGTGTGTTTCATTTTTCATGAACGCTGGACTGACATCGGATTTAAACGCAAACATGGCAAAGGTGTGGTGGCGCTTTTGCGATAAATTTACACAAAACATATGTCACATTTTAACTCTTGAAAGTGGAAACGTATGTGACCGGCATAATTCTTTATTACATCTGTTGAGCGTTCCTGAAGTGTGAAAGGCGCTCTGTGAGTGCATATCAGACATATAATTTATCTTGTTCAATCACCAATGACTGGCGGAGATTGAACTCGGGAAGCAATTAGAACAGAAAAAGGTAAAACATACTTACATCATTTTAACAAAAATACTCCACCACACGTCTTGAAAGTTGCGTTTACGGCGAACGTCTGATAATTCACAAGAGGAAATCTTTTAACATAGCTAATCTCTTTGCATATAAGGATTGTTATTGTCTGTAATTGAATATCACAAGCTTCGGAGTGCATTAGAAGGAATTCAAAGAGGAATATGTGCAGACACAACGCAAAGACTACTTTTGATTACATTCCCCCACATACCTTTGATCTTTATTTCATTGACATGTTATTTTTCATGTCTGACTTGGGGCCTGTAACATAACAGAGATACGATGAATTGTAAATTAGTCTTATCTCTATGCAATAATTTTTTCCATGGGCTTACGATTAATATTTATCGTAAGTTTAATTGCATAATTTATGTATACTGGCTCAAAATTCATATTCTCTGAGTGTTATTATTAGGAGCAGCTTCGGAGTGCGTCAGGAGAGCTCGAAGTGGAATAGATAAAAACACATTGCAAAGACTATATTCCCGCTGATATGTTTTCATATGCCTGGGGGCAATTTCATAGAAATAAGTCAATGCGACAAGAGTGGATTTTCCGACAGTTGCTATAACAACAGTCAACGGCAGTGGTTGTAAGCCAATCAGAATCAAGGATTTCACTGGATTTGTCTCCGCTGACTAATTTTGTTGCTGGCAAAGTTTCACGAAATGGCCTCCCAATCTCCTCATAAATTGTTTTCCACTTTTTTGATAAAATAGGGGGGAACTTAAAGTGAGAACTTAAAGTGAGGAAGAGGGAACGAATTTCAAAGATTGGATTTTAGTATATTCCCACATTATTTTGTTTTTGCTAATCTGTTTTTCATACCTGATCTCCTCATAAAATTCCCATTCTCCATGTTTGATATTAGGAAGAACTCCGGAGTGCGTTAGGAGAGCTCGAAGCGGAGAAAAAGAAAACAGACATGCTCCTCCACTCCATGCTTCCAAGACAAGTAGCAGACCANCAGCCTGAAGGAACTAGAGGAGAGGAATCTCCATTTATCAGATATCCCTCTTCATGACATCACCAGGGATCTCATCTTGTTCAATCATCAAAGACTGGCAGAGATTGAACTCGGGAAGCAGCTTGAACAGAAAAAGGTAAAATATAGCCCAGGTACTGGCATAATTCTTGAAAAATAAACCACTTTGTCACACCTTTGTCATTGTCGTCAACATCTGTCGAGCGGTCAATAAGTGTGACAGGCGCTCTGTGAATGCATATCAGACAGAGATCTTATCTTGTCCAATCATCAAAGACTGGCCGAGATTGAACTCGGAAAGCAGCTAGAACAGAAAAAAGGTAAGATGTAGGCCTACTTGCATAATTTTTGAGAAAAAAACACACTTAGTCACACCGTTGTCTTTAAAGGTCAACATTTCCCGAGCGCTAATGAAGTGTGAAAGGCGCTCTATGAATGCATATCAGACAGAGATATTGTCTTGTTTCATCAGCAAAGACTGGCAGAGATTGAACTCGGAAAGCAACTAGAACAGAAAAAGGTAAAACCTACTCACATTATTTTTTTATAAAAACTCAGTCACACCTTTGGGTTTATAGCCACCAAATGAAAACTTCACAAATCTGAAAAGTGGAAGGGACAGAGTAAAGACACTGAGCTGACGTTAGCGTATAGCTACGTCGGGCGCTGCGACCAACGCCTTCAACGCCGGCCAGGCGTCTTCCTTTCATATTCTTGCGTTATCAGAGCATCTTTGAAATATCATGAATGCCCAACAGACATTGACTATAAACGCAAGTGTGTGAAGGTGTCTTTGAGATACAATTTTCACCAGGCTTATGTCACATTTTAGCTATTAAATGTGAACATCGTATGTGACGACTGTTAAATTTGGTCTTTGATTTCCTTTTTTTAAATTAACAATATGATATTGAAAAAAGTCATAAAGGGAAATTTCGACCAACAAGCCATTCAATAAAATTTGCGTAAACCAAGACGAAAAAATACTTTTTTTATACATCCAGATTTGTAAAATATGAATATAAAATTTGCGTAAAACAAGACGAAAAAATAATTTTGTTTATACATCCAGATTTGTAAAATATGAAATATTCCTATTCTCCTCAGGAGGAGCTTCGGAGCGCTTGAGGAGAGCTCAAAGCGGAGAAAAAAAAAGGGCATTGCAAAGACTGAACCCCATAATATTTCAGCACTATGACATTGATTTCTATTTCGCTTACGTCATGTTTACCATGCAATGTCTACAAATGAAAATTCCCATTCCACGTATTTTGATATTAGGAAGAACTTCGGAGTGCGTTAGGAGAGCTGGAAGCGGAGAAAAAGAAAACAGACATGCTCCTCCACTCCATGCTTCCAAGACAAGTAGCAGACCAACTCAGAGACGGGAAGAAAGTCGAAGCAGGTAAACTTATTCAATTGTCTATCTTTAAGCCCCGGTCACATAGGGCCTCGGAAGCAACACGACCCTTTGTTCTGAGGCAGTTAACTGTGAATTAACAAAGAGTTGTGTTGAATCGTGTTGCTTCCGGGCCTTTTTGTGATCGGGGCCTTATCCATGTAATTTTTCTTGTTATCTGTTGCTGTCCGACTTATCCTTGTATTTGTTGTGTGCTTGTGTCACATGTTGGGTAAATATACCCCAAACATCTCCATTCCGTGCTTTCAAGGCAGGTAGCAGATCAGCGCAGAGATGGGAAGAAAGTCGTAGTAGGTAATATGGCTGACGTGTTTCTTTAAAGTTTAGCATAATCAGATGTTAATAATAGTATAATAATAATGATAATAATATCTCTCATTTACCCATGGTAATCACTTTCAGCTGTAAGCTTTTCTTCCAGCGTTTATTATTAGTTATGAAGTTATTATCACCCTTCTCCATTCTTATATGTCGAGCTCCTGGAAAGAACGCAGATGGTCCCATTTTTCAAAGTCTTTGGTATGACTAGGCCGGTGATCGAACCCATGACCTCCCGTTCATTGAGCAGACGCTCTACCACTGAGCCACACATGTTACCGCTAATATCTCCAACCCGATTAGCAGATGAACTCAGAGACTGGAGTATAGTGGAAGCTGGAAAGACCATTCAACGTATTTTTCGAGAGCCACCGAGCGAAGAGACTCTCCTGACAAAAAGCTCAATCGGGACATACGCCACCTTGCGTGCAAAAGCGGAAAATCATCATCCCCCGTAATTTTTCTCGAAACAAAGTATTTTTTCTTATCGGCAATAACAAATTTGAGGATAAGAAGGAGGATGAATAAATTCGGTTATTGCGAATTAAAAAAAAAATACCGCTAATGTTGATGACATACCATAAATTAAACTATTAAAAACAGTTGCGAATGCTTGTGAGCATGATATTTTACTCAACTGTTTGAGAATTTTAACTTTCGATTAAGCATGAACCGTTAATGTGCTGTATATTTCTTGCACTTTGGAAGTATTATGGATATTCTATCGCTTATTCGATTCTCCCTCCTTTTCATTCAGGTGAATTCGAGTTGGTCACAATCCTCTTCAGTGATATCGTGTCTTTCACAAACATTTGTTCCAAATGCCGTCCCATTGACATTGTCAATATGCTCAACGCTCTCTACACCAGATTCGACAAGCTTACGTCGGTTCATGATGTGTATAAGGTAAGAGTCGGAAAGAATCATCGAGTTAAGTCAACCAAAATTATGATTTATGATATTGACCAAAATTAACACCGTTGCTTTTCTTTAAATATCATTTCATGTACCTTTTATTTCACCAGTGAACAAATATTGCAATAACTTTGAATGATTTTGATAATTGTGCTTGTACCAAACTGCCAAGTGCTTTTAATGATTAAAATTAATGTATTGTGATTGTCCTTGAGGACAAATCTGAAAAAAAAATTTGTTCACTCTGTGAATTAGAGTAAAATTTTGGTATCAAGCTGAATTGATGTTCAATAATTTGTAATACATTAACATTAGCTTTTAATCCAAACTGTTGATTGATAATAAAACTCAATCCAAGTTTAGACTAAAGGGTCCATGCAAATGGAGTAAACAATCATCAATCTAACTTCTGTTATTCTAATTCATAGATAAAACATTCATTTTTAGATTTGTCATCCATAAAGTAGATTACTTTAAAATCGCTGGAGAGTGACCGGTTATTTTTTTGTTACAATGAAGGGATTAAATGAATTATTTGTACTGTTGGTCAACTATGTTGGTAAAATTAAGTTCAATGCATCTTCCAGTTGAAATTGGGACCTTTTGCAATAACCCAATATGTTCTGGCTATTGAATCGTTACCGAATTAATATATCTTTTTCTCCTACAGGTTGAGACGATAGGCGATGCGTACATGGTAGTAGGAGGGCTTCCTATACCCGTAGCCACCCACGCGGCTAGGATAGCCAACCAAGCCTTGGGCATGATGGTCATATGCAAGGAGGTTATGTCTCCTGTTACTCGGGAACCGATCGGGGTGAGTACGTAACTTAATACGTAATGGTCAAGTTATATCACGTTTATAGGTGACGCTAAGCCGGTGGTGTTGACGACCTTTTTAAACTCGTAGATACAATTAGTTTGTTAAAAGGCTTTACTTGACCATTAGGTTGGATAGCCAACCAAGCCTTGGGCATGATGGTCAGATGCAAGGAGTTTATGTCTCCTGTTACTCGGAACCGATCGGGGTGAGTACGTAACTCGACACGTACTGATCAAGTTGTATCACGTTTATAGGTGACGC
>BQKZ01010648.1:0-19315 GCA_036244855.1 Temnopleurus reevesii | reverse complement strand
TTGTCCTCAACCAACTGAAACTCTGAAAACGGCCTTAAAGGGAAACCAGCCTTTGGGATTATCGTGCTCTCAATGAATGAAGAAAAATCAAATGAACTAACTGTCAAAATTGGAGCAAAATCGGACAACCCGTTCAAAAGTTATGAATTTTCAAAGTCACTGAGATATGACGATCCCTATCGCTGATGGAGATCCGTGCGATCGGCAAATTCTGCGAAATCTGTGACGTCATGTCGGACAACCCCTCATTCACTTTGTACATAAACATTTCAAAAATGGATTAATGTAAAATTTAGAGTAAGGTTGCAACATCATTCTTCTCAATATACATGCAGAATCAACGCAGAAATGCTATACCCCAACCGAAAATGGGCATTTTGTTGACTTTTCCGAAAAAAGGGAGAAAATGTGAAAATATGTGTACAGAGTGAATGAGGAGTTGTCCGACATGACGTCACGAATTCCGTCGAATTTGCCGATATCACGGATCCCCATGCGCGGTAGGGATCGTAATATCTCTGTGACTTTGAAAAGTCATAACTTTTGAATGGGTTGTCCGATTTTGCTCAAATTTTCACAGTTTGTTCATCTGATTTTTCTTTATTCAATGAGAGCACGATAATCCCAGGGGTTGGTTTCCCTTTAACTGAATTTTCTCCAATTTCCACTCAAATTTAAAACACACAGTAAAATTACAGATAGAAATGTAAAATACAATCTAAAAAGTATTTTTCTGATGTTTCTTAGCTTGTCAATCCCTTCCAAGTCTTATTTTCCTCATAAATTATGTGAATTGTGTTTAAAAACAGAAAAAAAAGGAAATGAATCAAAAGCACCTTTTCTGACCAATTGATGCGATTAAAAAAAAATGGCACTCAAGGGCAACCAAATAATTTGGGAGAGAGTTATTGTGTGCAAGAAAGGTTGCTAGCATGTTTAACCAAGGAAAGATTCAATGGCATGCTATTAAGATGAAGGGTACATGTATATAAATAATAGAGCACTTAATGAGCATTCAGATTAATGTTAATTGAGGTCATTCAGCATAGAAGGTAAAATGAGCTTACACAATTCTGCCTGCTTAATACACAGTGCAAGTCAGAATATTTTGCTACAGGGCCACGTGCTGAGACATGTGTGACCTAAAAAATGTGAATTTTATTTGGAAGTAGGAAGCATTTTATCTCATCAAGAGGTATCTCAATAATCAGGAAAAGTCACTTATTGCCTTCAAAATGAGCTATATCATCATGTTATAGATCAATGGCCATGGATTTTATGTGATTTGTGCCAAAAAAAATGACATGTTACACCCATCTTGCCAAATCCATCTTCGATGATAAGGTGATGTGATGATGAGCAATGATGGGTCATGGCTCAGTCATATTGAAGATAATGGGTTACTCTCCATGAATCAGTACTGAGAAATATATAATTTTAGCTCCGACCGGTACAGTAAAGAGACAATTAGAAATCCCATAAAATACAATACAAATGAAAGCTAGCCTTACAGTGATGAAATGTAGTAGAATGATTTGACTTATTGTCCTGTATCGTGAATGTCAATTATATTTGATATGATTCCAAATTATGCAGTTTGCAGACAAATGTAATCCCCATATGTAAAAAAATTACTTATCTGGCTTTTTTTTAGTGATTATACCGGTAGGTAGTACAATATTTTGACTTGCATGTATTCCCTACATAAAAAATGTGGATTAGATAATGTACACTGTAGCTCCCAATGTACATTATGCGGATGAATGCAATTTTAAGTACAATACAAATGAAAGCTTAGCATCAACTGAATGATGCAAATTCAAATAAAATTGTTCCCCTGCTTCTTCAGCCGCAGATTATCACTAAATGTAATTCTCTTCTCCAGTTTTGAAATATTGGCTTACACTGCAAATAAAAAATCTAATGGTTATTGAAAGTAGATTCAAAATATCACTTTGAATGCAGGGATTGTCTTAGCTATTAGCAATATAAAATTTATGTTTATTACAAATTGCATTCAAACAGAAATGTAATATACATGTACATGTATATTGAATGGAACAATTTTCTTTAGACCCCAAGGAGAAGGATTTATGTTCCTGTCGTAAAATAAGATATTCATTATAGCAAAATAATTCATTCCTCAGATTATGAATCTATCTGCATAAAATTAAGATCGGATAAAGTCAAATATCCTTTTCTTGAGTAAATACTGAGTCACAATTTGTTTCAAACAATGTTTGGTTATTGTTCAGTGCATGAATTATTTCTTTCTTTATTCCTACTTTACATAATACTAAAATCTCTAACATAATTCTATTTGTAGAGTTTACCCAAATCTTTACGATAGCACTTACATTTGCTTTTGTTGAATTTGCATCTACAGTGTATGTAATTTTTGTTTTAAAATAGTTATTAATTTGTTATTTGTTCAGAGTTTGTAGTTGAGTTGAATTATTAGTTGAATTATCTCAGTTCACCTCAAATCAGAACTCTGTTTTCTGTTCTAAAGGTCTAAGTTTTTATCCATGCACAATGTTTGCAATGTGTTATTAAGTAAATATTTGTTTGTTTCTCTAATATATACATATCATGTGCTAACATAAAATCAGAATTTTACCAAAACACTTGTTTCTGTTTACCTCAACAGGGAATAATTTTCCTGGTATTGCATCGCAATCTGCTACGCATTTTAGCTTGATTACTACACAAAAGATGTTTTGTTTAGCAACTTTTTTGCATACACTTTCGAACTGTACAGTAATTTTTTGAAAATTTCTCAGCTGTGTCTAAAACTGTTAATCAATACTAAGAGAGAAATTGTTCCCTGCTGAAATATAAAGCATGCTTCCATTTCCAAGATCTATCACTCTTCTTCTTTCCTACCTAAAAAAAAAGAAGGAAAATTTATATTGGCTACAAAATTCTCTTGTATTTTCTTTTATACTGATGTGTGTGTATTTCCCTATTATAACTATGAAAATAAAGCTGTATGTCCTAATTTGCCTAAGCTAAAATTTACTTTTTCCTACAAATATGCATAAAACCTGTTACTAATACCTACATGTACTAAACAAAGCAAAACGCATTTGAGTAAATTTAGATTTGTACTATGCATTTATATTTTATCTGTTTAAGAAATAGTTCACTTTTCATTTATAAACATTTGATCAGTTAAAAAAGCTGTATGTTAGCTTGTTTTCATCTTAAATGATCAAATGTGTTTTAATTGATAGATTTGCATTCAAGCAGGTCTTAAAGCAATTAAAGAATATTGCAATCACGCATGTCAAAATCAGACAGAAGCTGGATCTTTTTTTTTCTTCTTCTTCTTCTTATTATTATTATTACTATTATTTTTGTTATTATTATTATTAATATTATTTTAGTTTTTAACTCACCAATCCATCTAGGCTTTTATTTGAGATATTGATCAGTTTCATATGCTAATCATTTAGTGAGAAATTTAATATTCAAAATAGAAGAAGATGGGTATGACTGATAGGTATTTCTTCTTGAAAGAGGCCTCTGAATTTTGTCTTCCATGTCAACTGAATCATTCAATTTGACGATAAATGCTGGTTGTATTTTTAGTGGAGGCTATATCAACTGGTGCTCACTTGCAAGTGACCAAAGTAGAAAACACACATAACATAAGTTTTGCTCAGATATTTTGGCCATCTGATTATAAAAAAGATACTCACAGGAAATCCTTTTTTGTGCCCTTTCAGATTGCACTGTTTAAAGTTTTCATGATTTTTTAGTAAACCAAATTCTTGAAACATATCAGATTCAGAAGATCAAATTTTCAGTATATTTCCCTAAATTTTCTATGACTTCAGACCAGCTACTTCTGTCTGATTTTGGTTTGATGATACACAGATGTGTGATAAGTGTTAGCTGCATGCCATTTCTTTCTCTATGCCTAGGTTACACCTTAAAGATATGCAGTTGTACCATAGAGTTTGTGATCCCCCTAGGAAACACAGTCATTTGTTTTACATAGAAATCACATGTCAAAACATGTTTTATCAATCCTTCAATAAAAAAATATTTAACAAATTCAACCTTAGTATATGGCTCACGATTTGATCAGAATTACAAACGAAATGCATTGATTCACAACTAAATATGATTGATAGAGCAAATTATAGCTATTTTGTGTAATTTGCTCTATCAATCATATTGTGTATACTCTGCACATGATCTTACTCTAAATATGCAAATCGTCAACATACTGTAAGTTCCTTTTTTTGTTTTCATGATGCCATGTATTGTCGTGGTGTGATTTAAAGAGAAATTTAAGACAATTAAATCAAATTTATCTATTTTTGTCCACGGAGGGCACAAATGGTGAACACTTTGATACACACTCTTACTTGTTTTACTATGTAATCATGTAAGGTGTTATTGAATGTAGCGATCGATATGTAAGCCAAATATGCAAAGGTGTGGCCTGGGCATTAGATTTTCTACTGCATGCCTTTCACTTCTGCTAAACTTTAGGTGATTAGGCGAGACGACACCATTCAGAAACTCCGCTCTGACGTTCTCAAGCTGCAGGAAAGATACGAAAACTCTCTCGCCGAGGTACGTTGCTGCAGCTGCTTGCTAATCATCAAGCATTGTGATGTAATGATCGATTGTATCTTGTCCAATACAGGTTACGGCATGGTTGTTTCCCTGAAATCCATGGTTAAAGAAATCCAGAGACAGGATTGAAAAAAAAAATAACCTGAGCCAACTGAGCCCCGGTCACATAGAGGCCCGGAAGCAACACGATTGAACACGACTCTTTGTGATTTCACTGTTAACTGCCTCAGAACAAATAGTTGTGTTGAATTGTGTCGCTTCCAAGTTTCTACGTGACTGGGGCCTTACATTCTAAATAATCCCAGTAATACAATCACTGGTCATGTGGCGATTGGTCATAAATTGTTGCTGGAAATTATTGTTAGAAAAAAGCAAACAGAAAAAGTTAAATCATGTTGCCATGATTATCTCAATTTCTTTCTGTTAATGTTGAATAGTCCAGCTGTGAAATGTAAAAAAAAATGTTTTATGTCAAAAAAGATTCTGGCCTGTCAATTTTTTTTCTTCAAACTTCTTCATTGCATGCAGGAAATTCTTTGCAGATCTCTTCAAAACTAGCTACATTTCAATTATGTTTTTCTCTTGCACAATGCGTGAATTGATAGTTTTGATTTGCATGAAGCATGCATGGTGATGGGGCAATATTTGTAGATTACAATCTAGAATTACTTGCATGCCTGATTGTTCAAGATGATGTAGGCAGGTAGATACATTTGATGACAATTTTCATGTTTTATTTTTATATCATTTCTTCTTTATTCAGTTGAAAAGTATATGTTCAGTCGTACAATCATATGATTACTTTAAAAAAATAGTATGTATCTAGGCACCCACCTCTTTTTTAATATGATGTTCAGTACCTTTTGCACACAGGATACATGTATGTACAGTCATTTGTCACACAGGTTTATTCAACATTTGTCATCATTTTCACCAATCATTCAGTACTGTTCCACTCCTTGTTGTATACATTTAGACAATAAACACATTGACTCCCTACCAACACATGTACGTCATTAGCATCAAATTAACTATCATTGAGCCATGTCACTTTTACACACACAGAAAAATATCACTTAATATGATATTTCAGATGAATATATTGTTACTTGAATCAGTGTACAATCTAATGACATGGATTCATAATCTGTTCATGGTATTAGAGTTGACTGTTTTGAACAATGTTGGGGTTTACTAATACAATTTGGATGTAGTTTGATGAGTTTTTTTTTTTTTTAATCGGGGAATGAGAAGTTGTAGTTGTAACAGGAGTTGGTGAAAATAATTACTTGTAAAAGTAAGCTATTGTAGAATGGTGATTATACATGTAAATTTTCTTGTATCACTGAAAGAACAGTATTCGTTCATTTGTTCATTTGTTTAAAAATGATGTATGATATGATTATAATATTTGCATTGTTCAGACTGAGATGCAAGAAAGGAAAGTACGAAGATTGGAAGATCAACTTCAGCTTAAAACAGAAGAGGTAAGTTGATACTAGAATTGAACATGTTTTAATGCTACAATGCCAATAACTGTTTTAAATCATTAGATTAGCACTTCTAGGGAAGAAAAAAATTGTTGTTGAATTTTGCCAGTTTTGTCTCGTTCAGACGTGATTGAATTGAATTGAACTGTGACAAGCTTTAAAAATATTTGAAATTTATGTACATCTGATGGATGTAATTTTGAGCATAGTGTATAAAATATTGGAAATGCAGTTCCAAATATTCCAAACATAATCAAATGGCTTGAAATGGTAGTATCATCCCCCCCCCCCAGAAAAAGGGAAGATTTACCCTGGCCCAAAAATGGTGAATAGGAACAATGCTGAGATCCTTTCTTAATAATTGTTTCTTTTGAGATGGATCACTCTGGACCCTGCCTTCAGATAGACCGTTTATCCTGTGGGAAAAAGTAAAAAAAAAAAACAAAACAAAGTGAAAGCAAATATGATGTCTAAAAATGTTATGAAATTGTTTCAAATGCTAGGTGAAGCAGCGAGATAGCAAGATAGAGCTGCTCTCAGCAGACCTGACGTTGAGCAAACAGGAAAACACTCAGCTAGGCATGACAATCAAGGACCTAGAGAATGAAATACAGCTTAGCAGGCAGAAATATACCAGTCTTGGCGCGGATACAGAGAATCTAAAGACCGCTCTTGAGATGTCCAGGACATCGTCAAAGGATGCAAAGGATGCTCTTTCTGCTGAGGTTAGTGTCGCTTTTATGCATTAGAAAAAGAAATTTGGAGTAATACTGTTTGGGGTAATAGAAGATTTCGATCAAGGACCTCGAGAATGAACTTCAGCTCAGCAGGCAGAAATATACCAGTCTTGGCGCAGATACAGAGAATCTGAAGACCGCTCTTGAGATATCAAGAACATCGCCTAAGGATGCCAAAGATGCACTTTCTGCTGAGGTAAATAGAAGAATCGTCGGCGGATCATGCATGTCTTGCGGGCACATGAAAATTGAGATTATACGAAATACAGGGTTATATTGTTTAGTAGGTTGTCAATCAAAGAAATGGAAAACAAATTACAGCTATTAAAAAGACAGAAAAAGGTCAGTCTTGGCGCAGATACAGAGAATCTTAAGACTGCTCTAGGGATGTCCACAACATCGTCGAAAGATGTTAGGGTGCGTCAGGGCGCTACAAGAATTTTTATTACTTGCCCGGTCGGGCAAGTGGATTTTTAATTTACTTGCCCGAACAACAGTTCCACTTGCCGAAAAATTTATTATGTGAAATGAATTAATTATGAGGTATGGTGAATTATTTGTTGTCTCATTATCGATAAGTTGGTGTTTTGATAACAAATTAATGCACATACAGTCTAACTACTGAATAATGACAATATGATGTTAAAAAAAATGTAAACAACGAATGATCAATGATCAATCCTCCTCCATGTATCCTTGCCCCCCACGCAACGAACTTGCCCCCTGCTGGACTCGTGGGCTTGGATGCGTTGCTTCCAAAAGTTTGAGGCTCCCACATACATCGTGGCCTTTGTGTCCGCAATGCAATGGAAACCAATAATTCGGCACTAATGCACTTTCGTATCCAGCCATTTTTCATCATTCATTTTGCACCAAATTTCATGAAGATTGTCAAAATTGTTTATTTATAATATTGGCATCTTGCTCACCTTCAATAATGTCAATTAGATTATGATTAAGTTCAAGTTTAATCGGTGAATCTCTGGCGTTCGCTCGTCATGTTAGCGATCGCGAAGTCTTCGCAGGAAACTGAAGTTAGCGCCAAATTTCTGATCATATTCACAGGCCCGGCCGAACGTGACAGAAATTTGCTTCAGTTTCCTACAGCAACTTTGCAAAAATGACATGACGAGGGAACGCTAGAGATTCACCGATTAAACTTGACTTAATCATAATTTAATTGACATTATTGCAGGTGAGAAAGATGCCAATATTGTAAATAAACAATGTTGATAATTTTGATATAATTTGATAAAATTTGGAGAATGAAAACTTGCTGGATACGAAGTGCATTCATTAGAGCCGGAAATTCAATGCAAACGCTCCATTTCATCGCGTTTTCATCCTTGCTGTATTCGATCCATGGAAACTCCGTCTTCCACTTGTGTTCAAAACCCTGTTGTCTTGATTTTTCGTAGTTCTGTTTGGCTTTCTTTGCTGGCGGAGCCTCCATATTTGCTAATCATTCGATGAAAAACAGCTGATCAACAAACATGTACAGCCCGATGTAATTTAGAAATATAGGCTAGTTTTTCAGCTGTAAATAATTAGCGCTGGTTTGGGGCCAACTCTTCCATTAAAAAAAAAAAAAAACGAGTAATCAACTGTTTCAGTGTAGTGTGAACATATTTATTTTATTTTTTACTGCCATGAATATGTCAACATTTGTCATTTCCGCCCGACAATTAATAATAAATGAAGACAGTTAACGATCAATCCCAAATAAGGGTATGCATAAATTAGACTAAACTAAGTCACTGAATCCATTCAAACAAAACAACTTTCCATTCAGGGGTCTCGCGTATCAAAATGAATCGCTCCTTCTTATATTGAGACCGCAGTAATGAATTGAAAAATTGACAAAATATCACTCCGATAGAAGCAGTAAATTCCACTTCATATTTTTACATTCACATCGAACATTCTACCTTTTTCTTCTTACGAAAACTTGGTTTGAAAATGTGTTGTTTACGTCGAAATCTCTCATTCTCATTTACGATTGACACGTGCTTTTCCCTACAATAATGACGTCATTTTCGGAATGATTCAACCAATCAGAGAACAGCAAAGGCATGTCGATGCGGCCTGCGGAGAGAGCGCGAATAAGCTCGCAACTTCTCTTCTTCGTCTGCAATGCAATGGGCAGCAGTCTCTCTCGCCATGTATTGCGGGGCGCGGTCGGGGGGAGTCTGGTGTGATCGTGAAGATCCACTTTTCGTCTCACTGCTGCGCGCTGAGCCAGCTCGCTGTTGGATTTTTTTTTCCACCGAAATAGATCCGATCGGTTTTTTTCTTCTGGATTTTGACGACGGGTTAGAGGAAACGGGCGAATGAAAGGGTTCTTGCCGACACTAGGTAATTACTGGGAAATTGTTACTTGCCCGATCGGGCAAGTGAATATTTCATTTGCTTGCCCGACGGCCCAATTTGGTTGCCCCGGGCATTCGGGCCAGCGGGTTTGTCGCGCCCTGTGCGTTTTCTGCTGAGGTTAGTGGAAAATTATTGGCATGGCTGACGGCTCTAAGAACATTTAGATTGAAAATACGGGCTTATATAGCTTAGTAGCTAGTCACGGAAATGGAGGACAAATACAGAAATAAATTTAGGTCAGCCTTGGGGCATAAGAAAATTGAGATTAAAATATGGGGGACATATTGTTCAGTAGGAAGTCAATCAAGGAAATGGAGAACAAATTACAGCTTAGAATACATAAATAGGTCAGTCTCAGTACTGATGAATAATTTGTGGATCAAGTATGGCTTGCGGCATAAGAAAACAAAGATACATATAGAAAAGATGGGTTATATATTGTTTCAAGAACATGAAGAAAAGATTAAAGCTGAGAGACAGAAATAGGTCAATCTCGGAGCTGATGCGGAGAATCTTAAGAGGAATTCGCTTTAAAGATATCAAGAACTGCATCCAATGTGGCTACAGATGCTTTCTCTTGTTTTGCTGAGTGAATATATAATCGCTTGTTGGTTGATGAAGGTGATGATATTTTATGGCTTGTGTTATTAAAAAAAAAGACTTGGTGGGAGTGAGAGAGACAGATGGAATGTGTGAAATGGATGAAGGGAGAACTTATGGTATTTCTACACCCTGTAAATTGTGTTTTTCCACTGCAGGTTGCTGAGAGACATGACACCATTCTCAAACTGAAGGGCGACTTGGCAGAGCTTGAAGTCACTCACAGAGATAGCATGATCCAAATGCAGCATAGGGGGGAAGTTATCACCCAACTGAGGGACGAGGTGGAACGATTAAAATCATTGGTAAGAATAGCAATATATTATGCATTTAATTGTGTGTTTTTGTGCAGAGAAGCAGATTTATGATTGTGGTATCATATTTATTAGTGAGCTAGAATATTGGGTCTAAACAACCATGCCCAGCCCCATGTATGAGTCTAAAAAGGTTAGCTTGTATTTAGCTGCTTTTTTTTCACCCAAGTCTACAAATGATGTTTATGGTCAGGTTAGGTCAAAATATGGTCAAATTGAATAGTAAATGTTGCAGGAATGGATCACTGAAAAATTTGGTCAGTTGATCAGAATTTCATGAAATATTGATTGCAACTGCCTTTGTTACAATTGTGATCAGCAAAATGCTTTTTAATACCCCCCACCTCCTCCAAAAAAAAAAAACCATAACATTTCATTTACCCCCATTGCAACATTTTCTTTTCTCTAGCCCTTATTTTAATTAACAGATTAAATGAACAAATTATGTATTATTAAGAAACTTCTTTGTACACCGATGTTGGTACGAAAGGAATGTGTTCAACCTGGTCAAAACATTGACGTATTCAGGAACATCAGACTTATTGATTGAGTGAAATTATTGCTAGTGGTTTATTGTAGTCCATGGTTTAAACCAGATTTACAATGTAGATGTGATTTAAATGAAAGGTTGCCTGGAATAAATTAAGGCACTTTCCCGCTTGAATAAGCACTTACACACAAAAGTGGTCCAATTAACATGCCTATGTGGCATTCATCAAGTCACTCATTATCTTAACTGAATATATTCTTGTTACTGAAATTCACTTAGGAAAAAAATCTCAACAAATTTATATTTTTCAGCTGGATGAGAGTCGACACAAAGTGAAGCGAGCAAATGAGAAGATAAAAACTCTAGAGCAACAGAAAGCTTCTCTCCAAGAAATGGTATGATTAATGTTTATTTCATGTGGCAAGTATTATTTGTGCTTAGTTATCTTACAAATTAGTTCCAGCATTTTATATGTTGAATTAATTAAGATATATGTATAATGAAATATTAGACTTTTCAATATAATTTTTACTTCTTGGAGTTCCTATGGTTCTTGAATATTTCAAGCCAAGCTTCTAGTAATGTAGTTCACATAGAACAAAGCTAGGAAACTATATTAATCCTTCTGAATTAATGCACTTTTTTGATAATAACTATAATTTTTGTTTTCTTCTAAATCTGGCAACGTCAGCTTTTGTAAACTGCTCTTCTACCGATTCCTTTATGACACAAGCAAGAGGACGACGCCTCTTTCCATTCCGAAATGCCTAGTGTCACGATAGAAGGCCAAAGTTTACATTTTTTTAGTATTTTGTATGGATTTTAGCCCATGACCACGCATAAATGGGGATTATGGTCCAACCATTATGCTCCAAATGTTGTGGTCGATCATCTTGCCTTCCTGTGTGCCATTGCTTAAAACTTTTTGCTGTAAATAACTTTTTCAAACTCTATTTTAGTGTATTCCTCTGTGATGAAGGTTGTGGCCTTTTTTCATAGCAAATCTTGTTGAAATCATTAGCAGAAATCTCTCTCTCCTTGTTAATACAGGTAAATAAATTGAATGATGATCGCGACACTCATCACTCTGAGGTCATTCGCAGTCAGGCTGATCTCACACAGCACCAGGAAAAACTTCACAGTCTTCAATACGAACTCGGCAATCTGAGAGACAGACTCTCAGAAAGCCAGAGCCAGGTAAAATATTACTTATTTTTCATCGGTGGGCAATTTTATAAATTGGTCAACTTTTATGTATGCCCATCCTCCTTTGTATAGAGCACCTTAATTATTTTGCCTTTCAATCTTGGAATGTCAATTTCTTGTACACATGACATCACATCACGGTATTACTGGTTGGAGTTATGAGGTAATTCCTTCATTTTAGGTGGTAGGGATGTTTATTTTAGCTAAAGAGTCTTTTATTTAGGGCTCAGATATTTCATTGAATTAGACATTAGGTACATCCATATTTGCTTGCGTAAAAAGTGTTAAACATATATGGAGGTTTTTTATATTGCTTGCAATCAAAATATAGACTTGAAATAAGCGTTTTGAAATTTGAATATAACGTCTATGATATTCATATTAACAGGTGATATCACTTGATGTTGAGTATGTTATGAAATGATTAAATATGTGTCTGTTTGTTTTATCACAGGTGACGAATAGAGAAGAGACCATAGACAGAATACAGAAGCAGCATAGAGAAGCATCAGATACAATGACGAAGAAAGAGGCTGCATTACAGAAACTGGAGGTACAGCTACTGACTGCTAGGGAGGAGAAGAGGAGATCACAAGAAGAGGTAGGTGTTATTAAAGATAATAAAAGGTTGTAATGATGATGATTGGAGTAAGAAGAGGAAAGGAAGGAAAGGGGTGGGCAAGGGAGGGGAGAGGAGAATATTGGATTGAAAGAAGCTGCACTTCAGAAACAAGAAGTTCGGCTTGTGACTGCTAGGGAGGAGATGAAGAGGTCACAAGAAGAGGAATGGATCATAAAGTGAAGTGCAGAAGATGAAAGAGAGGAGAGAATGAGTGGAGGGGAGAAAAGAAAAAGGTAGAAGAGGAGAGGTGAAGAGAAGCATCAGATACAATAACAAAGAAGGAGGCTGTTCTGCAGAAACTGGAGGTACAGCTACTGACTGCTAGGGAGGAGAAGAGGAGCTCACAAGAAGAAGTAGGAATCGTAAAGTGAAGGAGAGGAGAGAGTGAGTGGATGGGAGGGAAGAAGAAGGTAGAAGAGGAGAGGTGCAGAGAAGCATCAGATGCAATGACAAAGAAAGAGGCTGTTCTCAGAAACTAGAGGTTCAGCTTGTGACTGCGAGGGAGGAGAAGAGGAGATCACAAGAAGAGGTAGGAATCATAAAGTGAAGTGGAAAAGATTCAAGAGTGGAGAGAGTGAGTGGAGGGGAAAAGACGAGAGGAAAGGTGTAGGGAAACATCGGACATGATGTAATGAAAAGAGGTGCAATGCAGAAACTGGAGGTTCAGCTTCTAACTGCTAGGGAGGAGAAGAGGAGCTCACAAGAAGAGGAAAGATTATGTGAAGAGTGATGTAGGGGAAGGGGAGCGGAGGAGATAAGAAAGGGGATGAATTGGGGAGAGGAAGGAAAGAGAAGATGTGGATGAAGAAAAGGATAGGGAAAAGAAAGAGATGGGCATAAGATGGGGAATGGGAAATGAAGGGTATTAAGTTATCTCAAGAAGGGGAAGGAATGTAGGAGTGTTGGGGAGGAGAGGGGAGGGATGGGGGCAGAAGAGGATCTTCGGATCCAAGCAATGCTTCACTTGTATCATTGTTTTTATTTTTGTTTGTAGCTTGCAAGGAAAGAGACATCTCTATCCCAGCTTGAGGTAGACCTGAACAGCACCAGACAGCAGTACAAAGATGCTGTGGAGGAGAATGGAAGACTGGCAGCTTGTATCCAAACAATGGTTCACTTGTATGTTTGTTTTTCTTCTTTTTTGTAGCTTGCAAGGAAGGAGACGTCTCTATCCCAGCTTGAGGTAGACCTGAACAGCACCAGGCAACAGTACAAAGATGCTGTAGAAGAGAATGGAAGACTGGCAGCTCGCATCCAAGCAATGCATATCACATCACAGAGCGAACATGACGTTCTTGCCAATGAGGTAGTAAATTTGATTTATTGTCACTCATTTTTAATTCAACTCAACTCAACCCAATTCAGTTCCGTTAAATGCTGATTCATTGATTAATGAATTTTGATTCTCATGATGATTTTGAATTTTATAAGATTTATTCAATTTGAGGTTTCCAATTTGACCCCAAATTGTCATTTGATTTAATTTAGAGATTAAATTCATTTTACTTTTAAGATCTCTACATGGTATGAATTTCTACACTTTTAACCCTATTTTAACTGGGCTTTTTGAGACCAAGTTTATACTGGGGGGGGGGGTCAATTTGACCCCCCCTTCAGATCTCGGCCGTGGATCGCGCAATCGCCGCGAAATTTTGCACACGGATAGAGCAAAGTGTAAACTACAAGACTGTATGGTTTGATTTTCCGAAAATTCCTAATTTCTATTTTTAAATAATTAATTATGCAAATTTATGCATGAAATCACACTTTCTGCTCTATTTCCCTCAATAAAGCACCTAGAAGGCTCATTTTTGGTGTGAATATTCTTTATAATATCCCTCATGACACAACTTGAAAAAAAATTTGGTATGACAATTTATTTCTTATGTTTTTTATTGTTTTATGAATTTCTTATGTATTTCTTTGTTTTTTCGACCTTTTGTTTTCTATTGTTTTTTCTATGAAATTTATTGCAGAACATTTTTGAAGCATTTTTGTGCTGAAATAAATTAGTTTCAGCCCATAAAACAAAAAATAACTACATCTTTATGGATTTTGACTGAAATCCCAATTTACATTGACTTTGCACACAAAATCACGTTTTTGAGCCATTTTCGGTCTGATATGCATGTACAAAAAGTGGCGGGGCGACATAACCGCAAGCCCGATATTCGCAAAAACAGTCTTAAAAGCTGCGCAAGACTTGAAAGAAAAAAGTCAGCGAGTCTCGTGGTGAAAAAATTTTGCGCGGCGGCGTGATGGCGAAATTCGTCGAGGGAGGGGTCAAATTGACCCCTCCCAGTTGGAATAGGGTTAAGTCACATATTTTTCAGGTTTCATTTCAATTCACTTCAATCTTTACCTCAGATAACATCTTATGTTTCAATTATACCCAATTGAACTTGATGTCCCAACCATTGATGTTGCTATTTAATTTCAATGACAAAGAAGTAATTTCGTAAGACTCTAAGATGGACAATACATGTATTTTTTTACACAGGTATCGAAGAAAGAGGAATTAATCCAGCGATCCAAGGCTGAACAAACAGCTCTAAATGAGCAACTTCACAGGGCTGAAGAAAGACTATCATCACAGGTAAGTTTGTGAATGTATACTTCTTCAGCATCATTGGATGAATGACCAAATTGCTGTTGGTAAAGAATATTCACTCATATCAAGGAATGATTTAATTTTTCATGTTTGATTAGCAGTTTCAGACATTGAGGAAACTTTTCCAATTCTTTACTATGCAGTTCTATGTGAAAGAGTTGCTGCGCAAAATATATTTTTCTGCTAAAATCCTGCTAAAATGCATAGCAAATTGCGATGCAATACCAGGAAAATTATTCCCTGCATATAATAATGGATAAAGTGAAATTGATTTAAAATGAATGTTGTGCAATATTTGTGCATAATAATACAATATGGACTAGCCTTGAGGGAGACATAACATTTATGGCCCTGAGTAGAATTGTACGACTCTACTCAGGGCCATAAATGTTGTGTCTCACGAAAGAGAAAGTCCATATTGTTATTATTAACCAAATCAGACATCTAGAGCGAACAAAAAATCCATGAAATAAAAGGGTAACCTTACAGCATTTCTTGCTTAATGAAATTACTTTGAAGATTTTTCTACGCAATATATTCCTTTAGAATATTGGCTGCTTGTTTCGTTGCCTTCTTAATATTTTTAGCATTCATATCTTGCAAAATTCCATCGAATTCGTTGTCATCGAACGAAGCAAACTTAATTCTTCGAACTGGCTGCTTCCATGTTTGTTTACAATCTGATGTCCACAAAGCACGTCGCGAGCTCAATGCACAAAAACTGCGCTCACGAGATCGCGTTCCGCGTATTTCGCATGTGAATTTATTGCCCGCTGTTTTTACACGCAAACTCCCATAGACATTTGACAGCGGGCAATAAAGTAATTTATTGACCGCTCTGTCTTTTACGGAGCAATAAAGTGGAAAAATCACATGGCTCAGATGTCTGATATGGTTAATAATATGCAATGTGCACTGAGACTCAGGAGAGAATATGGGATATTGTAGTGTTATAAAATAAACTATGTCAGAATAACAACCGTACAATATTATTTTTCAACTCTAAATGGATCATGAATATGAGCACTTGAGCATCATGCAGTGATTTATCAGTTGAAAATGAATCATGATTGAATGAATATGTTTAGTGAATGGAATCTTGCTCTCAAGAAGTCTAATGAGGCAATATCCATTATAATTTTTCTGGTCCTACATACCTGAAATTGTTCTGAATCCGTTCCCACGATGATGAGTTATTTTATATAATGTAATTTTTTTGTACACTATTCTTAATGTAGGAACTGGCCATGGAGCAGATCAGGCATAAGCTTCAATCCAGTACGACAGAAATGAAGATGAAAGATGATGCGATTGACAGCCTGGAAAGAGAGCTTCAAGATGCCAAGTCAATGCATAGCACAGTCAGAGAAGAGGTAAGTGAATTACAGTCAATTCTGCCAAATATCTAAGGAGGTGTTGTTCAAAAGTTGCAATTGATTGCAAATCAACTGCAAATCAGTTGCAAATTGTAACATGCATTTTTATTTGCGCATGATATGCGCTTCTATCAAGTCAAGCATGAAACAATTATTTTGATTGGCACTTTCTGATCAAATGCAACTTACGATCAATTGCAACTTTTGAACAACACCCCCAAAGTCGATCTGATTCTTTGGAACAAATCATAAAAAGCTCATTTTATTTACCTCTTCTAAGTCAAATTATTCCCGAGTCGAACAGATTTTATTGGTCCCAAGTGATTCGACTTAGGCAGAGTGGGAGGAGAGGGAGGGATTTAAAGGGCAAAGCCACTTTTCTCAAGGGCATAGGTTTATATTACAGAATGTGTGAGAAAATGAAATAGGCACAAATCTTCATCAACACTGAATGTAATTAGGCATTTAAGTTCTGGTCTTCAATGGCCTCTGATTAATTTATGCCATGGAGAATAGCTTTGAGATATTTTAAAGTCAGTGCCCCTCAAATTATCTTCACATCTTATGTGTTCTTTATGTGTTTTCTCCAACAAATGCGTGGTACATGTATGTATGCATAGCTGCCAACTGTTACTAATTTTTAGTAATTATTACTAATTTGAAGCTTAAATTTGTAATGTTTTGGGTAAAATTTGCAAGAGATTTTTTGACAACACAAGTACCATACATTTCAATGTATAATATGCAAAGATTACTAATTTGTGAGAGGATTATTACTTATTTCCATTGTCTCATGTTGGCAGCTATGTGTATGTCCATACAAATTATTTTATGGTAATGAATCTTATTTTTCCCCTTGTAGGTTGACAGACTGGAGAACACTTTGCATGAAATCAACTGTGACTATCAATCTCTTCAGAACAAAGAGGAATCTCTCTCACAAACCGTAAGTCACTAACATATCGAGGGTTCAGCGACACAAAGATGTAACTCCATTTTCAGGCACAAATGAGGTTTTGGTCTCAAATATTCATCATCAAGAGCAACCATATTATCTATTTAGATTTTATGTTCATTTACTGAACCATGTGGCCCAAAATCTTTGAACACATTTCTGTCAAAGCAGCCAAATTGGAGTTGCGTCCTTTTGTCACCAACCCTCAATATTTTATTTGAATTCCCCACTAGAAAATATCTTGACAGGTGTTATATTTAGACAATATTATGTGGATTTTTATTTGCCATTTTAAATGTGTATTTGTAAAACGTTGTATGAATGGGCTGCCAAGTTCATGTGATAATTTGAATCTAATGACCATTTTGTAGAAAAACAGGTAAATCACAAGTTTTGGGCATCCAATTTTAAAACCTATTTATTTTTTGCTTGCCACTAGAAAAAGAATGGTGGATGCATTATTTCTTGTTTCTCTCTTATGTTTGAAAGATAAATCCTTCGATTATTTGATTATATGGAAGACATCTATTATGTAGAACCCAAATCATGAACAATAAGTTAAAGCTTGGCCATTATTCAATTTGCAAACTCCCATTTTATTCACTGCTATGAAATCTACCAGTTAATTGTTAATGGTAATTAATTTCACTATATTTCGCATAGATATCGTTGAAAGACAACCTGATATCTGAACTCAAGAATGATACAGAGACCATGCATCAGCAACACAGAGATCTCCTATCAAAGGTAATATGTTTGTATTTGAGTCAAGTCCCTTGTTTCACAAATTTTGTATCGACCCTAATTCAATTTGAATATTTTGATCACTTTAGTCCAGGATGGGGTGGGGGGCTTATTTATCTCTTATCTCTATATACCTTATGCGAGTAATGCAGACACCGCGCAAATATTAACCAATGACGCATTATAATTTTGACTTTTGACTTTTTATGACATAATAGAACATAATAGATAACACAATTTCAGATTTTGGGTCCAGGTGGAGATATGTTATAAGTCACTGGAATAGTTGACAATTGGTTGACACCAAATTTTTATATATCTATACGTATTTGGTCCCAAAGTGAATTTTGCATTGTGAGTCAATCTGTTCACATCTACTGCTGATGTACACTGTTTATGGTAGTAAATTTACAACTATCAAGTTGATTACAGAAATTGCTTGATTTGATTGGAAAAATTAATACTTTACATTTAGAGTTTTAGATTTTCCCTCACCGAATTATTTGCTTAAATTTACCACAGACTCAGACTACTAGCAAGTTATGTTTAGAGGAGGAAGTAGTAGGGGGGGGGGGGGGGGGGGGGGCTTTTGTTTTAGTATAAAGTGAAAATTGACCTATAAGTTGATAGAATCTTTATTTAATCATAACAAATTTTGTTTAAATACATGTAATTATAATGAACCAAGATCCAGATTATCAGCAAGTTAAAATATCTAATGAAGATAGGGATCAGTTCATATCATGATTTTTTTTTTAAATTACATTTACTAAGCATTGTCAAATGGTCGACAAGTATTTGCATCTTTTTAATGTAATTTTGATTCAAACATTTATCAATTACGAAGTATTATAGTTATCAGCATAATTTTTATCATTTTGTTGAGTAATCTCTGATGATTGTTTATTCTTTTTCTATTTTTCAGTGCTTTTTCTTAATATATATATATATCCATAATTTCTTTCTTCAATGATGTAGATGTCTGAAAGAGATAGTGCACTCCAGAGGCTGAATGCAGAGAATACCAAGATTAAAGCTAAGCATCAAAGCAAGACAGGCGAGGTGAGAATTTGATCTAGTAGTGCGTGTGCGAGTATTTGTAGATTTTTAAAGTTGATTGAGGACCACGGCCTGAAAAGTTGTTCCCCTCCTTCCCCCCCCCTCCCGGAATTTCCATCTTCAATGATGTCTGGACGAGAAAGTGCTC
>BQKZ01010645.1:0-13167 GCA_036244855.1 Temnopleurus reevesii | reverse complement strand
CTGGTATAAAATCTGTCGGCCCGACATGGCCCAATTTTGACCCTTTATTTGCACATTTCTCTGCCATTATACATTTTCTTGCAAAACACTTTGGCACATATTATTTATTCATAGTTCTGAACATTCTTCTCACATTTTGTGCAATTCTGTGAACATTTATTTTATTTTTTAACAAATACCAGAATATATCTTTAAAGTCGAGTTGTTCAACTTAACATGGCACCTTGTTTTGGTCGACAAGGTGAGGAGGCGACTTTTACAAACTCGCCTTGGCGCCTTGTTTATAGAAGAGAATGCGAGGTGGTAAATTGTGCAAACTTGCCTTGGCACCTTGTCTCGGAAGAGAACGTGAGAAGGCGAGTTTATCCAAGTCACCTTCTCACCTTCTCTTAGGAGACAAGGCGTCAAGGCGAGTCTCGGGAATAGAAGGTGAGAAGGTGAATTGTACGAAAGATCACCTTTGCGCTTTTAGTTTCTGAAGCCTTATCGTTTTGGTTCTAGGTGTAAACGCTACAAGTTTCTTCATTCCACTGGAATTGTTTATTGAATTCCTTACACATAAATTGCGTCAAAGGAGAAATAAGCACTGCATCATAGTTTATACAAGTTGCGTACTTGCTTTCTCGTCCTACACAGGGCGGCCAAGGAAAGTTTGTCTGCAAATACAAGTTGGCTTCTTGCCCAATTCTAATCTTTAAAAAGCCGTCAATTCGAGTTTCAGGTACAATTAAATCGCCTTTTCTCCTCTTTTTCTCGTCAAGCACAGGGCACCAAGGCGAATTCTATCAAGTCAATTCTCGCCTTCCCGTCCCAGAGAAGGCGCATTGGCAAGTTTTTAAAAATTGCCTTCATACCTTTTGGATCATAACAAGGCACCATGGCGAGTTGAACAACTTGCTTTCGTGTTGCACGTATAAACTTCTGTACATCTGTCGTAGTTCGTAGCTCGAAGTGTGAACCTTACTAGTTTCTTCACTCCAATGGAATTCTTTATTGAATTTCTTACACACAAATTGCGTCAAAGGAGAAATAAGCATTGCATCATAATAAAATTAGTAGCGACTCGATGATTGTTCTGACCATCAAGAGGTCAAGAGGTCAGATGAATGCCAACACAATGCATTCACAACTCTCAAATTAGCTTCCATAATTTCGTCACCGATTTTACGAACCAGTCGTAGCAATAGGCGGGTTTACTAATAGATGCAAATTTTATGCATGCCTCTAACACAAAGGTTGTTCTTGACAACTAGAAAGCTTGCCCGAGGCTTGCCCGACATAGCAACAAGTAATGTATGCAAACTGGATTCCAATTATTGTAGTCTTATTGTTATCAACCGGTCTATGGAATACCACGTAACTGCGTTAAACGCACATAAATTTGAATATATAAGTAAACCCGCCTATTCAATCGAGAATCCTATTGAAATAACATAACTGTGCCATTGTACTTGGCGATATGTCGGAGTTTATGCGTGTTCACGCAGAAGTATAGTTACAGGCTGGTTCGTATAAACGCTGACGATTTTGACCATGAGAAGTCATAGTATTAAACAAAATTAAAATGTAGGAGGATATTGTACTGAATAGTCGCAACGTAACCTCAAACCTGTCCGTTGCGTGAGTGATTTTGCAGCTATTTCTGGTCAATTTCACATGGGCGGTAACGGAATTACATGCCATTTTGACCTACAATTTTGTCTGTTATAAGGGGTGTTGCTCAATAGTTACAATTGACCGCAAGTTGCAGTTGATCGGAACGCGCCAATCGAAATCATTGTTTCATGCGCGTCTTGTTAAATGCGCTTACCGTGCGCGAATGAAAATATGCGTTACAATTTGCAAAGTTGCAGTTGATTTGCAGCTCATTTTGAACAACACCCCCATAGATTCAGTGACAGACCTTCACAAACCGGTCAAACTCTTAAAATTCAATACAAAGTGAGTGCTAGCATTTATGGTAAGGAAGATACATTCACATTGTCCACATGGATGGCACGGTATGAAGAATGACATGCAGCTGAGGAATTACATTAAAAATGGCCCTCTTCGGACATTAAACAGTCCCCAAAATTAAAAAAAAAATTATATCAAGCATATTTCCGAGGAGCGATTTTCAAACTATTTTGTATACGTCACAGATTACAATCAAACTTTCCACAATATAATTTATCTCCGAACAAAATTAGGAGTCCCAGTCTGTTCCGCCATGGACGTAGGCTACGGAGATTTTATGCTGTCGAGCAACAGTATAAGCGACGAATATTTCACGCAGATTGGTCGCTGCAGGTCGTTTATCATCAGAATGGAATCAACGATTGTTTCGCCGCGTGGAGGTAGACGGCAGAAACCATGCGTAGTTCAGCCGTAGCGGGCCGCAATTGTGTCTCTCAGAATAAAGTCACCGACAGTTCCGCCATGACGAGATCTACCGCAGCCAGCGCAGGAAGGCTATGCAGGACACGCAGATCTCACGCAATCGAGACGCAGTATACCGTGAAAGTGTAATTTAGAATAAAGTCAATGACCGTTCCACCGCATGGAGGCAGACGACGGAGAACGCATCAGGCTGTGTAAGCGACGCAGATCTAATGCATTGAGACGCAAAGCACCGAGGAAGTGTTATTCAGAATGAAGTAATGAAGTCACTGATCGTTCTACCACATGGAGGCAGACAACCGACATTTCGCACAGATCAACCGTAACAGGCCGTGAGTGCATCATTCAGAACGAAGTTACCGACTGCTCAACCATTGACGGAGGAGACGGAGATCTAACGCATTCGAGACGCAGGAGTCGACGGAAGGCTTTCTTGAATTTCGGATCGGAGAGAGCGTAGCAGATCGGGTTGGCCGTGCTGTTCATGTAACCAAGGAACACAGTGATCTGAAAAGAAAAAGAGAGACGATTGAAAAATCTGTATTCCCTTCATTTTTGATGAAATCCATTCATCTATTGACCTACATATTTATCTCTTTCAGTCTTGTTTTTATGTGTCTGTATGTGGGCTTTTTTTTTTGTAGAAGAGGTGGTTAATACACATCATTGTTCTTTAAATTGGTGGTTGGAGGTTTGTTAACGATAGAAAACAAGTGTCCATCTGATGTACGCGGTAAAATCAAGTGCGCAACTAATATTTTAATGCACACATCAGGGGCCTGTAACACAAAGCAAGTTTGCAATCAATCGCAAACTTTTGTACGTGATTTCCCATAGACTTGCGATTGATATCAATCGTACGATCGAGTGCAAAGCTTTATGTTACGGGGTCCAGATGCGCACTCGTTTTCTGCCGTTCACAAGCCACAATCGACCCATGTCGAAACCCACTAATAATGCAACAAGTAAGTCAGACCTCACTTTGGTGGGACGCGATAATTCGTTGATTGAGGACTCTGTCAAAGAGTGGGAGCAAGGTGCTTCATTTTTCAACAATTTACGTCAACAAATTATTTAATAAACCGATAGTTGCATCATAATACAAGTCATCGAGGGTTCTGCGAGAAACTTGCTATGAATTACCAATCAGTTGCAAGTTGAAACGCACCTTTTCATTCGCTCACGGTAGGCACTTCTTTCTAACAGGACATGCGTGACACATTGGTTTTGATAGGCGCGCACCGATCAAGTGCAACTTTGATTTTAAAGCCCAATTACAGTTTTGGTAAAAGCGAATATTTTTATCGCCAGATGTTGTCTTCAAATCTATATGAAATGAAATATAGTATCATAAACATATTGCACAAAAGATTGTGCGAAAAATATAACGAGTTTGGGAAAAGCTAAAACCTAAAATGTGCACAATTTTTTAGTGTCGTGAACACTAATTCAATATCTTATTTC
This sequence comes from Temnopleurus reevesii, assembly GCA_036244855.1. NCBI lineage: Eukaryota > Metazoa > Echinodermata > Echinoidea > Temnopleuroida > Temnopleuridae > Temnopleurus > Temnopleurus reevesii. The sequence continues at coordinate 9,324 of BQKZ01010645.1, read as the reverse complement.
TTGATAAAGGACAACTTCCCATTCTCAGAATTGGATGAAAATTTCAGAATTTAATTGTTGTGTATATCTCGATCTATATCATTCTATTGTCAAATCTCAGAAATAACTTTGTATATGCCCGATAACAAGTAAAATAATGTTATAACCAAGAGAGGGCGCTAAATATGATTTAACGGTCAAATTCAAATTTTCGAAAGAATCCTTTCGTAAAAAAAAATAAGCTATGGTCTCAAAATGTGTATAAGAATTACATGTCATGATAAACATCCCCCAAATTCACATTTCTTCATCTTTACCAAAACTATACTTGGGCTTTAACTTTCTACCAACACCCCCTTCGACTACTCTACGGGCTGTTAATAATAGTATGGTTGCCAGTATTTACCCCAAACTTGTAGAAGAATTCAATGTAACAATGTATATTATACCTACAGTAGACCCTTGTGACTTTGGAAGATTGACATTGAGTGTTTTATACTGTGTTCACTCACGCGTAACTTATTGATTATTGTTGTTTTCACTCTCTAGCTATCCAAATATCATGATAAACAATTTTGTTGCTTCACTATTACTCTGATAAAAAGATATGCTACTTTCGAAGGGGCCGGTGATACTCTTAGGTTGTTTTTATTGTTATTAAACTTAGAGGGTGTTGCTCAAAATCAACTGCAACTTTGCACATTGTAACGCGCATTTTCATTCGCGCACGGTATGCGCATTCAACAAGACGCGCTTGGTATAATGATTTTGATTAGCGCGTTCCGATCAACTGCAACTTGCGATCAATTGCAACTTTTGAACAACACGCCCATAGAGGTGTTGCTACAAAGTGGGATGTTACTACAAAGTTGGGATGTTGAAATAAAGTTGCGATTGAAAATTGCAAGTAGCAGTTGATCGGATATCGCCAATTAAAACCATCGTATTATTAACATCTTGTCAACAACTCGGACAATGCGTGAAAGTGGGCGCATTACAATTTTCAACTGATTTGTCGTTTAGTTGATTCGCGATTAATTGCAACTTTTTAGCAACACCACTTCATTCGATAATCTGCAGTAGATATGAACACATCTGTTGTTGAAAAACTGGATAAGAATACCACATGTCTTGCATAACAGTTTGATTCCAACTTCTGACCCTATTACATTAAAAGTTGCGTTTAAACGCACTTCAGAAAATTAAACGCAAGTCTTCAATACGCGCTCCTGATTGGTTGAAAATGGAGTTGCGTAAAATGTTTTGACTTGCGTTTAAACTGGGACCTGTAACCATGGTAACATAAAAGGATACGATTAATTTTGTAATTAATCGTATCTCTTTGGTACACATTTTGCCATAGACTTACGATTGATATTCATCGTAAGTTTAATTGCATCTTTTATGTTACAGGCCCCTGGTGATACTATCATCCATCACTCTGTCATGTCACACGATTCCCTCACAACAGGCCGATATAGTACTCGAGTCTGACATCAAAAGAATCCTCATGGAAACTGATTCTACACAAATGCGGATTATTGGGGTATATCAGTGATCACAACTACCAGTAGTGGATTTCCGAAATTTGTGGACGACATCAGATGAGCACTCTTTCCTACCGCCACCAATGAAAAAATAATAAGTGGAGCCCCCCCCCCCCCCCCCCCCCCCCCCCCCCCCCCCCCCCCCCATGAAGGCAGAAAATACATCAAAATATACTTGAATCTTACACTCCAGGAATGTTGACATTTGGACATTACAATCATAGATAGAGCAGTATGCAAAAATATTAAAATGTACATGCTAAACATATCACACTTGGCAAATACGTAGGGTACAGCTTACAAATATTTGAACAAATAAATTCAATACTAGGGTTGCAAGGACGCTGTCAATGTGTCATAGTCCGAAACACCATTTGCGGAAATTAGCTGATAACTTGTTCTTCTTTTTTGCTATGTAATTTTCACTAATTCTTTGTTGTTTGACCAACGACTTAAAAGCTGAGAAATTTGGAGTGTTTTTCCTAAATTTGCACAGATAAATATGGTATTTCAGAAGTAAAAATAAATATGTAATAAATTTGTCATTATGAATTCCAAATATTTTTTCGAAATTAGATCCCCCCAATGACTAAATGCTTCATTGAAATTATTGTAAGGAGGTTTTGCCAAAGTGGGATCACCTTTTCACATTCACAAAAAAGATGTACCACTGTTTCCTCCTCTTTATCACAAAAGGAGCAGTTGGGTGAGTTATTTCGTTTGATTTTATACAAAAAATATTCAAAGCTATAGCTTTATGAAACATCTTGAAATAAAATGATCTCAGTTTGGTATCAATAGTACAGAATATATTTCTTTTGTGAATCTGTTCCCATTCATTGTCATTAGGTACAGGCAATTTGTCCTTCCGGGTAATATTTTGGAGCTTAAACAATTATCTATAAAATTACTGGATGCTAGAATAAAATCGAGTCTAGATAAAGCCCTATAGGGAGCTTTTGGTGACGGGTATACTGCCGTAAATTTTGGGGGGGGGGGGGGAATGCCTCCAAACATCAATGAGTCCAATTTCAGTCATTAAATTCGAGAGTAATTCACTGGATATCTTATTTGCATGTTGTGTTCTGGAGCCTTGATAATCCAAATAGTACAGTCTACTATGTCGAGAAAATGGCTCCCGTGCGGTTTTCGTGTTAAAATTGATTTTTTTTTTAGCTAACTTTGTCAATTTGGGTGTGCTGAATCCAAAAAACTTTGGTTCCGATTTTTCTGACCCCGTCTTCACCCGCCATTTTGAATTTCAAAATGGCCACCATAGAAAACCCATTTTGGGCCATATTTTGGGCATTTCTACCCCAAATTGTTTTTTTTTGTCTATCTTTGATGATTTTGGGGTGCTTAATCCAAAAATATTTCGTCCTATCTTTTTCGACCACGTCTTCAGCCGCCATTTTGAATTTCAAAATGGCCGCCATATGAAACACATTTTAGGCTATATTTCGGTATTATAACACTGAATTAATTGTTTTAATGTCCAACATTGATGATTATGGGGTGCTCAATCTGAAAAACTTTGATTCCGATTTTTCAGATCCCGTCTTCAGCCGCCATTTTGAATTTCAAAATGGCCGCCATAGAAAACCCATTTTTGGCAATATTTGGGTCTTTCTACCCCAAATTTGTTGTTTTCTGTCTANATTTGTTGGTCAAAGCTATTATGTTCAAAGCCATCTCTAGGACAAGGACGTCGTCGCTTTGGTACTTTAAGTTTACCTCGCACACCCATTATTCACTAACTCTACCACCGTTATCAGTTCACTTGAACAAATCGCACACGACTGGCTTACGATCCGATTTTAGACAAAAGTGTAAGAGTAGCTCTTGGAAGATTTAAAATACATATTAAACCTTTGATCGAAATTCTGAATACTAATCATAAAATCTGAAAATGTGGCATGACAAGCTTTCTTGTTGGAAGGAACACTAAATCGGATCTGAGAAGTCTGGGCAGCTCATGATTTGAAACCGATTTACCCCTTATATCTGGTATAAAGTTGATTAAAGCACAGAAATAGTACACTAAGTATTCACATGGGTTTTGAGAACAATAATTAGGTAGATTCTGCTTGTCAAAATGCCTTATTGAAAGCTATACGATTCACATTTCCAAAATTGGGTCGTAGGCCTGTCTTAACGTGTGAGATGGACTTATAGTAGACGTGGGGCCTGTCACATGAAAGATGCATTTACGATAAATATTTATCGTAAGTATATGGGAAAACAATATAATTGGAAGGTATAATAACATTTCCTTTTTATGTTCCAGGCCTCAGACCTCCTCCAACTCGGTTTTTAGTATCTTACAAGCATCTCTTAGCTCAAACTCAAAGCATCACTCATTCTACCCTCTTTCCATTTACACTTTTCTTTCTCTCTGTGTACCTCTTTTTACTTCTCTCTATGTGCTATAATAATTACTTTCAAAGAAATAAATTGAGGCCAAACGAATTCGCTTTAAAAGAGTTGGGTTGTTGTTTATTCAACTCTGATAAACAATTCCTAATGACACTATGTTGAATGGAGACTGACTGAAAGTCATTTCCTTTTGAGTTAATTGAGTTCCGTTTGCATTCCAATTAGTCGCCGGTGATACAAACAGATCGCCATCCTCCCTTTGGGCGAGAGAGACCCACACTCTTGATGGCTGGTGAGGCGAAATCGATGTGGTCGAAAGCTGCAGGGGCCGAGTTGATTGGGCTGGTGACCAGACCGGGGATGTCGGGGAACTCGTGCAGTTGGTAGGTTATTGAAGGTGGCTGGGAAGACTTGGAATGATCCAGTGTCATGATATCTGCAATGGAAGAGAAATATATGAAAATGTTGTTAATAACATAATAGTAAAGAATTCTTTAAAATGTTGTCTTGTAGGCATCCCCCAAAATATTACTTGGTTATTGGAAAGAAGTATACGTTTTAAGATAAAAAGCGGTTGAAGTAATCATACAAGCATTAGCTCCCATTGTATTCCATTTTTGTCTCATATTGATAGTCGGTGATACGAATAATTCTATTTCCCAACTTTGCTCATTCTCCTGAAGACGGTGGGGAAAATGCTCATCGAAACGTCGAGAGTGGATCGGTCCTTTTCAGGACCTTTCACCATGCTCACATTTTCGAGACAGGTGATTGTGTCGTCAGCATTTTTCATTACTAAGTACATAATATCATTCGGTTGTATTCGATTGAATTCTTTTCTGGTTTGGTTCAATTTTGTGAGCATTTATCTTTACAAATGTTGCCAGAACAAAATACTTCTTTTTACTTCTATGTTATTACGTTTAACAGACGGAACTGTATGCCTACCAGGCTGTGGACAAAGGATAAAATCTATCGCCTTGTCTATGTCATCTTGATCATAGAAATCTGATGCTGGCTCATTCTTTCTGATTGCTGGGAGAGTCCCGAAAGTGTCTGTCATTTTTTGCTCATCCCAGCAGTGTGACAGATGGCTTTGTGACGTGCGCTTGCGCAACACGTTGAGGCTTAGACATTGTTGACGTCATCACAATGTGACTTTCTGCTCCAGGCATCGGCATCACCTTGGAAACGAAAAAGGGAGAATTTGTAACTGTTATATGGTGTAATTGTATGAAACTTTTTTTTCCATAAAACGATTCTGCTAACACAACCAAAAACTCTGGCAAAAAGAAAATGACAAGATATAACGTTTCATACGGTATTCTGCAGCAGTAGACATATTAAGCACAAGGGAAAACTCATAAACAAATTGTGTTTTTTTAATGAAAAAAGGGATGTTTTGATTTGTTTCGGGTAAATCTGCATCTTTAATATTTTACCATTCATATCAATCAAACGGTTGCATCCTTAAAGCTACCATAGGCCTAATTAATAATAAAAGTAAAACATGTAAAAACAGACAATGTTGTTTACCTTATTTTGACGTCCAAATGCGGTTTTGATAGTCAGAGAGCGACGTTTCTTCATGAAACGGAGAAAAGTCTTCATTCCTCTCTTACTTTTCTCTTCTTTGAAAGCAATAACCTTTGATTGGTTGCAACCCATGATGAAAATGATTTTCACAAAATGGATAAGCAGTTAAAGGCAAGTTCTATAGCAAAAGCTAGAGAGCTATATGAATTAGGCACTCGAATAAACGATAGACTAATGTTGACATTAGTAACGCACTGGCCTTTATATGCATGACGTTTGCGCATTCGATATGCGCGTAGTTTGTGACGTAATAATGGGAGCAGCAAGCATTTTGTCAAAAACTAATTATTGATGTAACTTACAGGTTTTTAAAGATCTTTTTAAAGAATCTAAACATTTTCTTGTGTATGAATTTCTCTTTGATTGAAAAGCAAATACAGATGGGGAAAAAAAGAAGCGTAACACGAAACATTAAAGTGAGAAGAGCTCCTCGATAGAGGGCCGAGTCCACAGTGACTGTGCCCAAGTATTAAATCTCCACTTTAGATTACGATAAACCTTTATTCTAGATTTTACATTAATAAATTCTAAGAAGCATAATTTAGGTACCATGTGAATGGCAAAGTTGTCCGCAAACAACAATCAGTTCACTTTCATAGGCTTCCTCAACTTCTCCCTTCGTTTTTATGAAATGAACAATTTTGTTTAAAAAGAAGAAAGATATGATGTCGAATACCTTTTTAGTCCTTTTTCTATACATATACTTGTACTATAAAAGACGAGACGAGAGAAGCCTTGTAAGTGTGCATTAATGCCAATAGTTTTATTTAAAAGTCCCAATTTTTCGGGGGCAACCTGCCCTCTTCCTCAGGGGAAAACAAAACAAGTTCTGATATTTAGAATGCGCATTCTTAGGCAAGGTTGGCATTCTATTGGCATTCTATTGGCATTAATGCACACCTGCAAGGCTTCTCTCGTCTCGTCTTTTATATAACAATCCGTGCCAATACGTGAACATATAATATGTTTATACTTGTACTAGATATATTTGTATTGCTTTTTATCTTTTATTTTACATTGTATTGTTTTGTATCGTTTCTTTACATGTATTATACTATGTCTTGTGATTTGTTGAAAATAAACTTGAACTTGAACTGAACAGATTCTGCCAAGGGTGCCGACAACATGGATCCCCATCAGCGGCAGTGATCGTGATATCATTGATAATTTGAAAATTAATAACTTTTGAAAGAAATGTCCGATTTTCCTTAAATTGTCAATTTGTTCATCAGATTTCTCTTCATCCATTTTTTTAAATTGAATTGAATTAATTTATTTCCTTTTTCATATACATAATCAATGCAAAATAACATCACAAATAGAACAAAATAAAGGAGGCGAGTACCCTGAAAGCACAGCTTGTGTTGGGATCGCCTTTACAACAAAACAAAGTAAAACAAAATCATCTCTTTGAAGAAAAAAAAAGTTAAAGAAAATAAAATATTACATATTATTATTTGGATTAAGCAAACAATTTAAGAATAAAACGAGATAATGATAACATGAACATTCGAGGGATGTGTTCCCCTTTTAAAAAGAAAACTGGTCTTGCGTAACAATTTGATTCCAGAGTTATAATCTTCAAGTGATATATGACATATACTATCACTCACCCTGTCATGTCACATGACTCCCTCAAATGAGGCCGGTAGAGTACCGAAGTGGGACGTCGCAAGAACTTATCCTCATCGAAAGCGTTTCTACACAATTTCAGACGATTGAAGTATCAGTAATCACGAAATTGTTGGTTGTTTTTTATTAGTGGACGGAGGCTCCTAAACGGTGAAAAAAAATCCGATTTTGACATTTGATGTGCACAACAAATGGTGCGCAAATCAGATACGCATTCGTTTTCTCCGCCCTCAAACCACCGTCCACCAATTTCGAAAAACTACTATGATTAATAAAGCACGATATAAACTAGTTCCATAAAAGTAAGTCGAAGGCAAATTCGATGGTGCTTTGTAATGATATCTATATCGGAACCAGCTTGTGATTGTTGTGTCTGTACAGTTTAATACACAACGTATGGCTTGTCCACAACCCACTATATTTTGCGGAAATAGTTTAGGCTTATATCATATTATAAGTGGAGTCCCCCTCTAATCCACAATATATGTTTGAGGCCTTCTGTTGGTCAAAGCCATCACTAAGACAATGACGTCATCGCTTTGGTACTTTGTTTAACTCACGCATCCATCATTCACTACCGCTACAACATCTATCTCAGTTAACAAATGGATGAAACTTCCTCGAGTTCGGCTTTCATCAGTTAGGTTTACACTGAGAGCCGAAATTAAGACTGTCCTAAGGAAGCTTATACGTACAGCACAAAGGCGAGTTTGAACAGATCTCCTTCTCGCATAGCTTTTCGACCAAAACAAGGGAATTAGTGAGTTGAACAACTCGCATTCGTGCTCCACGTATAAACTTCCGTAGAACTGTCGTAGTTTCTGAAACCTTGAGGTTTCGGCTCCAAGTGTGGATCCTACTACAACAACTCTAATAAACTTCTCTCAGCGCGAACTCAAAAGCATCACTCATCCTACCCTCTTTCTATTTACATCTTCCTTTCCTCGTGATGCATCCATCTTTTTCTTCTCTCTATTATTTGGGTGTTGCTACAAAGTTGCAACTGATCGCAAGTTGCAGTTTATGTTAGAAGTTCAGACCGTGCGCAAATGAAAATGCTCATTTCAATTTGCAATAGCTTTGCAGTTGATTTGCAATCAGTTGCAACTTTGTAGCCACAGCCCCTATGTGATATGCTTTCAACGAAATAAATTGAGGCCAAACTATTCCCTTTAAAAGAATTTTTTTGCTGTTGTTTATTCAGATCTGATAAACAATTTTTTTATGACACTATGTTGAATGGAGACTGACTTAGAGCAAGTTCTTTTTGCATTCCAATTAGTCGCCGGTGATACAAACAGATCTCCATCCTCCCTTTGGGCGAGAGAGACCCACACTCTTGATGGCTGGAGAGGCGAAATCGATGTGGTCGAATGATGCAGGGGCCGAGTTGATTGGGCTGGTGACCAGACCGGGGATGTCGGGGAATTCGTGGAGCTGGTATGTTATTGAAGGGGGTTGGGAAGACTTGGAATGATCCAATGTCATGATGTCTGCAAATGGAAGAGAAATAGATGAAAATGTTGTTGATAACAGAATAGTAAAGAATTCTTTATTATGTTGTTTTGCAAGTACCCCTCCCCCCCCCCCCAATCGTTTAGAGTTAAAACTAGTTACGTTCTAAAAGGTAGAACGTGATTGAAGTTATCTTCCAGTGATTACATTTAGCTTAGCCTCAATTTTTTTTTAATTGTTGTCCTCGATTAATAGTGGTAAATGCGAATAATTATATTGTTCCAAAAAGTTTTGCTCATTCTCCTGAAAACGATGGGAAAATGTTCATCGAAACGACTAAAAAGGGTACGTCATTTTCAGGACCTCTCGCATTTTTTAGACAAATCATCGTATCATGAACATTTCTTATTACATGATATTATTCGGTTGTGTTTTTTAATATTCTTTTCCGGTTTGATTAAATTTTTGGAGCATTTATGTTTATAAATTTAATGTTGCCGGAACAAAATTGATGACGTTGAACGGACAGAACTGTATGCCTACTAGGTTGTGGACAAAGGATGAAATCTATCGCCTTCTCGATGTCATCTTGATCATAGAAATCTGATACTGCCTCGTTCCTTCTGATTGGTGGGAGAATCCCAAAAGTATCCGTCATTCTTTGCTCATCCCAGCAACATGGCAGATGGCTTTGTGACGTCAGAGGCGCGATGGTGTCGTGCGCGTGCGCAACACGTTG
>BQKZ01010642.1:0-15283 GCA_036244855.1 Temnopleurus reevesii | reverse complement strand
CACAAAGAAGAGTACTTTGAACAGCAGGTAATAATAATCAATACTGATCATTTAATGATTTATGCTCAGAAAAATTGGGTCAATACTAGTATCAGAAGCAGAATATGAAAATACAGTCAAATTAAAAAATATGCTTGCAGGGATTATTATGGAGATGAGAATCACAAAGAAGAATTGTGTAGTGAAGATAGCATACCATATATCACAGGCACTTTTTCAAAATTTTAGTTAAAATCTTTTCTAAAAGCTTTTGGATAAAATCAATGTATCATCAACTTTTGGGGTCCCCTAGCCTAGGCCCTAGGGCCTAGAGATTCAAATGAGACAAGTTTAATGGCTATAAGATGTGTGTAAAAAGCAACGCCAAGATTTCCTGGCCATAGAAATTCTTCTTTGTGAGAATGGAGGCTGGTGTAAAAACACCTCTTTCACTTGAATACACCTGAAATATACTGGGGAAAGGCACGGGAAATATTTTGGGAATAAGATATAGAAATGAAATAAGATATGAATATAAAAAAAGTTATGATTCAAATCTAGAAGAACACCATCACTCCTTTATGGCCCCCCTAACCCAATGCACCCTTTTGAGCTGCTCGAAATATTTTATGAAATCCGTCTGTTGAGGTGTAAATGGCAGGTACATACGTGAGCAAGACGAGTCTTTCCCCTTTTGGATATTGAATCACACAAAGAACACATTTAAAAGGAATCTCTGCCTGAAGATCTAAATTACAGATAAGTGCGCATATTTATTCTCAAATTATTTAGGTGGATCACTTCAGCTTTACAAACAGCGACACATTTCAGATGCGTTACCTGGTTTCTGATGAACATTGGATGAAAGGTGGACCAATCTTCTTTTACACTGGAAACGAGGGCGACATCACCTGGTTCTGCCAAAATACAGTAAGTATGAATTTACCTAGACCGATAAAACGGGTCTATTTCGATCAGGATTTGCTTCGCTGAGGCTATCGCCTGGCTACGCATCCTTCCTCAATAGACCGTTAACGCCGCTAGAGACGCCTGTGATGAAGATCAAAAAAATGGTGGTCGCTACCAAAAATCACGATAAAAATCATGAAAAATGGTGTAAACCTCCATTTTTTCGATTAAACAAAATGTTTAATCATGGGATAATGTTATAAAGATGTAAAAACGTACCTTTTATTCCATTTGAATCTCTAAAATTAAATATTAGGGCAATATCAGCTCTCGCCGTCTCAAAACAACCCTCAAAACAAGTCCGATCGAAGTAAAATGAAAGACTTTCCCTGATTGGCTGACGATTAACCTTTGACCTCAAAAAGTCGATCGAGTATGAATATTCATTGTATGCAAATCACGAGAGCGATATGCTTTCTTGTCAACGTACGTGTTGAGGTATCGAGCTTGGTCACCTGAACATTATGAATATTAATTCGATATATAGAAAGACGACTGTGATTGGCTGATGTTCACACGTGTACAAGTCAATTAGGATCGAGAAACCGTCTGTAAGCGTCTGTGGTACCCTCTGATTTCACCCGGAAAACACGGATTTTAATCATTTTTTTTGGAAACCTTCAAGGTAATCTTAATCATTATATGTTTTTCATTGCGTTCATACATAAGTTTAGATTCTATACTCCTCAAATAAGCTGATTTTCGTGAGGGTGCGCGGCAGCACCCTTTCTCCCATTAACGCTGTGTATTATCGCTTCAACAACCTGCACTACACGTTGAATTGGGGCGTTTTCTGACTCTCTGGAGGGGGCACTACCAAAAGTCAGAAATCGTTAAAAAAAAACCTCCGAGAGTCAGATTTTTCTGTCTAGAATTTCCCTAAATTTATCAAAACTACCTTTCTTAAAAACTTACTTAGTTTTTGTACCTTTATAATGAATATGGATTGATGGGGCCCCTTTAGCCCAAGTGAATTACCTTCTGGTTTTGACTTTTGCCTTTCAACCAGAGGATCAGAGTGAACAGATCGTGAAATACCTAACAGGAGTATTAATTTCTTGAAATGCTGTGAGTAGCGGTGTGCACCAGGGTAAAACCAGGGTAATAATGCAAAACAAGCCTTGTGCACTATGATAAAATGGATATATGTGCCCTATATTAAAATAGGATATATGATCATTATCTAAAATGAAATTCTATATGAAAGCCACAAAGTCAATAAAATGTAAAGAATGGCAGTCAGAAAAAATAACCTGCTCATGTGAAATGATTTGTATAGTGACAAATATTTGAAGCAAGTTCTTATCATAAAGAATTTTCCTATAGTTGAAATACAGATAATTGTGTCTAGCTTTAATTGCTTAGGACTACCAAAATTTATACTGGAGGAATTTGACTTGCAGAAGGTAAATATCACATTTTTGCATGGTTGTTAAAAAAGCCCTCCAAAACTAAGTCAAAATAAGTTCGACTTTGGCAGAGTTGAATGTATACAAACAAGACATAATTTTCTGACATTTTTTTGTCTTTCTAGTATGTACAGTCAACTCTGCCTTTGAAGTCAAATATTTTCCGAAGTTGATGGGGTACTTTGGAACAAACCAAATAAAATTACCTCTTCTAAGTAAAATTTCTCATAATTTGGACAGACTTTTGTGATTAGGAGATTCGACTCTGCCGAGTTACCTGTACATGTATTTTTGGCATATGATATATATATTTTTTTTTGCAGGGTCTGGTATGGGACCTCGCTGCTGAGTATAATGCAATCGTGATCTTTGCAGAGCATCGCTACTATGGAAAGTCAATGCCATATGGGAATGATTCCTACAAGGTAACATATTTTATTTTAATTCAAAATAGATTAAATACCGAGTCTGGGCCAGAAACAATCTTGCTTTGATTGAAATAAGAAAAATCTGATGAACAGATCGAAAAAAGGTTTGAAGCAAATCGGACAGTGAATAAGAAAGTTAGGAATATCTTAATGACAATGCTCAACAGTAATTTTTCATGCACATTGGCAACTTTTAATCATGTGTCATGACGTATGTCATGCACTTATTGACCATTAACTTATTACAGTATCACTTACTGTTTTTATGAACCTGTTTTAACCCATGAATACATATCTTATAATAATATACAGAATGTTGAATCATTATTCATCTACACCCATGTATCTATTGACGAAAAAAGTCTTCATTTTGCATTGAAGGGTTGAAAAGGTTGAATATGATATTTAAAAAAAAGTACTTGCAGAGAAGTGCATGACATTTTCAATGTGTATCATTAAGAAAAATATTCCCATAAGTTTCCAGCCAAAATATCTGTTGAGTTTCACTAAAAAGATTTTTTTTATTCTAGGATCCTGCACATCTTGGTTACTTAACTGCTGAACAAGCCCTCGCAAATGTTGCCATCTTCCTCGACTGGTACAAGAAAACTTTTCTAGGAGATGTCCCAGAATCATTCAGCCAAAATATTTATTGAGTTTCAATAAAAAAATTTGTTTCTTACCAGGATTCTGCACATCTTGGAGACCTAACAGCCGAACAAACCCTCGCAGACTTTGCTGTCTTCCTAGACTTTGCAGTCTCCTTTGACTAGTACGAGACTAAGGGGAGTTGTTCAAAAGTTGCAATTGATCGCAAGTTGCAGTTGATCGGAATGCGCCAATCAAATTCATTGTTTCATGTGTGTTTTGTTGAATGCACATACAGTGCGCGAACGAAAAATTCGCGTTACAATGTGCAGTTGATTTTGAACAACACCCCCTACTTCTCTAGGAGATGTCCCAGACGCTTTCAGATGAAATATCTGTTGAGTTTCCCTGAAATATTTGTTTCTTACCAGGATCCTGCACATCTTGGATACTTAACAGCCGAACAAGCCCTCGCAAACGTTGCCATCTTCCTCGACGGGTACAAGAAAATTTTTCTTGATGTCCCAGAAGCATTCAGCCAAAATATCTGTTGAATTTCACTATTTGTTTCATTCCAGGATCCTGCACATCTTGGACACTTAACGGCTGAACAAGCCCTTGCAGACTTTGCCGTCTTCCTCGACTGGTACAAGACCAATTCTCAAGGAGATTTCCCTGACGCTTTCAAATGAAATATCTGTTGAGTTTCACATGAAAAAAAATTTGTTTTTATACCAGGATCCCGCACATCTTGGATAGTTAACAACCGAACAAGCCCTCAGAGACTTTGCAGCCTTGACTGGTACGAGACTAATTCTCTAGGAGATGTCCCAGATGCTTTCAGATGAAATTATCTGTTGAGTCTCACATGAAAAAAAAAAATTGTTTTTATACCAGGATCCCGCCCATCTTGGATACTTAACAGCCGTACAAGCCCTTGCAGACTTTGCCGTCTTCCTCGACTGGTACAAGAAAAATTCTCCAGGAGATGTCCCAGATGCTTCCAAATGAAATATTTGTTGAGTTTCACATTAAAAAATTGTTTTCTTACCAGGATCCTGCACATCTTGGTTACTTAACGGCTGAACAAGCCCTTGCTGACTTTGCCGTCTTCCTCGACTGGTACAAGACCGAATCTAGAGGAGATGTCCAAGGTTCTCCTGTCATAGCATTTGGTGGATCTTATGGAGGCATGCTTGCCGCCTGGATGAGGATCAAGTACCCCAGTGCCATTGCGGGGTAAGTGTGATCGTGATGGTAATGATGATAATGATAATAATGAACGGCTCTTATGTAGCGCTTATCAACTCTACAATTGCAGTATTATTAGCCTGGCTTTACTTGGTGCAGCTATTAGGCACATAAGCATTTTCAAGGAATAAATTCCTACCAGGTACCTATTCATCTCACCTGGGTTGAGTGCAGCACAATGTGGATGAATTTCTTGCTAAAGGAAATTAACCTACGACCCTCTGGTTAAAAGGTGAGAGTCAGAACCACTACACCACGGCGCTTCCGATAGATCAATCTTTTTTCATTGTATGTACAATATTTTGTGTTAATGTATCAGTTTGTAGTAAATGGAAGAGTTTCATTGATAGAGTTACTACAAATCCTTCCAAAGTATATTCTTCGTTCAGGCTTCTAAGTCCTTACACCTTCCTCAGAGTTCTGGCGAAATGATGTTGATTCCCAGTTTTCAAGATTACCTAAAGTTGCCAATTTAACAATCTCTGATTTGTACATGTCAGACATCTGGTTTATTATTGACTGACAGGTCATGAATCTCAAAGCAAGAGAAAGTCACAACCAGGCCAGGAGAAACTGGAAAAGTTGCAATTGATTGCAAGTTGCAGTTGATTCGCACAAGCATTGTAGTGTAGTGGTTTTGACTCTCGTCTTTCACCCAGAGGGTTATGGTTCGATTCCCATGGTGGTTGTTTCCTTCAGCAAGAAATTCATTCTTGTTGTGCTCCATTCTATCCAGGTTAGATGAATGGGTACCTGGCTGGAATTTATTTCTTAATATTTATATGCACCTTATAGCTGCTCTGCTAAAGTCAGGTTAATAATGCTGCAGTTGTATAGTGCTGATAAACCTCTCATGAAGAGATGATTAGCGCTACATAAAGGCTGTTGGGGTACACTGATATCTCGGCAAAGTTTGGGCAGGGAAGTCAGACTATGCCCCATCTTCTGAGCTGCAATACAATGCTATGACCTTTAACCGAGAGGGACTTGGCAGTTGTGAATGACATGGTATGCACTAGGCATTGAAAAATGATTATGTGATGACAACGATGATTATCATAAACTTGTTCTTCTCATCCATTTTTCTCCAGGGCTATTTCAGCTTTTGGCCCAGTGTGGCAGTTTACAGGCCTGACTCCATGCAACACACAGTACCTTACGATCAGTAAAGACTTCCAAGCGGCTAGCCAGCTGTGCTACGACACTATCCACTCTAGCTGGAAAACCATCACATCGATTGGACAGACATTGGACGACAATATTATTATTATTAACAGTATTATCATTATTATAAATATTATTATTATGACAATTCATTTTGTTCCAGTGCTATTTCAGCTTCTGCCCCAGTCTGGCAGTTCACAAGCCTGACTCCATGCAACACACAGTATCTTACTATCAGTAAAGACTTCCAAGCAGCTAGCCAGCTTTGCTACGACACTGTTCACTCTAGCTGGAAAACCATCACATCGATTGGACAGACAGGTGTGTTATGGAAGGGCAGACATTGTATTCCTTACTTTTTCAATCCTGTTTCGCCTTTTAAAGACTTGGTTTGCCTGCGAAAAATCTTGCTTCGATTAAAAGAGAAATATCAGACGAACAGATCAAAAAAATTTGAAGCAAATCAGACAATGAATAAGAAAGTTCTGAATATTTTAACGTTTTAACTCAACAGTTGTTTGTTGTGCAAATTGGCAACTTTGTGTCACATGATATGACGTAGTTCATACACTTTTCTGCAAGCAGTTTATTATATCTTATTGTTTGAAAAAACAATTTCCAATGCTTAATGCAAAAAGAGCTGTTTTTGAGTTGATGTATACATTGGTGCACCATGTACAAATACATATATTGATTCAACCTTTTCAAGATTTAAAAAAAGTTAAGCGTTGATGGATTAAAATGGATTCTTAAAAAACAATAAGTTACAATAAGTTTATTGACAGGAAGTGCATGATATATGCCATGACAAGAGACCGAAAGTCGTGTGTTATGACATATGTCGGACAGTGATATGTGAAAACCTCTGTTAAATCAATACATTGAAATATTCATAACTCTTTTATTTCTTGTCGAATTTACTTCAAACTTTTTTTTCCTCTGTTTGTTTGATTTTTTTTATTTTAATCAAAGTAAGATGTTAATGGCGCAGACCAAGTCTTTAAGGGAGTATTAAGATCTATAGGTGTACATGAATGCAGAACACCAACAACAATATAGTGCATGACACCTGTCACCACGAGAAACACTTGATTGTCCTACAGTATGGTCTATTCATGACCGTCAATTACCAGAACATGTGCGTTTGATGCTCATCTACACACCTGTCCAAACTTTGCATATATAGCTTGTTTCCCAGTGGAAATAAGTGCACCACAAAATGTTTTAAAGCCCATGTATAGTTTTGGTAAAGATGAAAGAAATGTGAATTTTGGGGATATTTACCATGACATATAGTTTCTATACACATTTCAAGACCATAGCATATTTTTCTACGAGCGAATTCTTTTGAAAATTTGAATTTGACCGTTAAATCGTATTTAGCGCCCTCTCTTGGTTACAACAATATTTAGCTTCTAATCGGGCATATACAAAATTATTTTAAAGTTTTGATTAAAGCACGCTAAAAGGAATACATAAAGAATAAAGTCTGAAATTTTCATCCAATTCTGTGCATGAGAAGGTGTCCTTTATAAAGAAAGAAAATACTGAATTAGCGTCGGGGGCTACGACGCTGAAATATTTTGCACACTTTAGGTTATAACTTTTCCAAACCTTGGTCATTTTCTGCACAATCTTTTGTACAATATGTTAATGATATCATGTTTCATTTTATATAGATTTAAAGACAAAATTCGGCGATAAAAATATTCGCTTTTACCAAAACTTTACTTGGGCTTTAAGTTGGCAGATGGATGATGTTGAGTGTTATTTTTACATCCTGAATAATAACAAACATAATATCGAGTTGGTACCCCTTATCCAAACAAAATAGGCAAATAATACAATTTTTGGTGTGCAACCCTGGAAGGGGTTGCATAGGTGCCAACCTTTACAAATTCCTTTCTTTTATTTTGATTCTCTTTATCACTACGAGGGTGTATGCAAATGAATAGATATTAATGATCAATACAGAACAGAAGAATATTATAATCCATTTTACCTGTATCCCCAGCAGTTACTGTATAAGCCATACTCTAGCATACAGATTTTAGAGATTTAGGACCAGTTCAACACATTGGCGTGTTGTTATTTTCACGTTTTTGACAGTTTTGTACACATACATGTTTAAATGTGCATCATACAGTGTGGACATTTTTCTGATGCCAAGACAACAAAATTTGTGAAAATAAATCGTAGTGAAAGTTTCAACTTATACAGTATCACACAGCATTGAGTACTTCTAGTTCTGGGTTGTGACTGTTTTTATTTTTTTTATACTCTACACAATGGTATACCTCTCCTATATCCCATGTGTATTATCCTCAGCCTTTATAGGGGTCTTGCAAATTTGTGTAAAGTTTTAAAGGGATAATTTCTATTTCATGGGAGAAAAAAAATTTTGTTCACAGGTAAGCATTTTTTTATTGATCTCTTTACAACAATAACGTATCAGAAAACGGTGAATAACGAAATAGCAAATTTTACTACTTTACTACGCTTTACGAGATCCCTGCTCTGTGTTAATCCTTTCTTTTTATGCATTTCAGATACTGGACGCTTGAAACTCACCCAATCTCTGAGATTATGCAACCCTTTGACGACGCTAGCTGATGTTGACAATTTGATAGCTTGGTTAGGAAATACTTGGTTCAATCTCGCCATGGTTGACTATCCTTACCCAGCCAACTTTCTGGAAGATCTACCTGCATTTCCAATCAAAGTTTGTTTACATTGTCTTATATCTTTTTGCCATTTCTGTTCTCCACAATCAAGATTTTGTTGTGTTAATTCCTGTCTTCGTTCAGGATTTGAACGCATGTGGTGCCGTAAATTATTTTGCCTCCCATTCCTGGAACGTTGACTTCAGGTACATACGATATCACAGCGTTCCTGGCCAGAATTTTTAGATAATTCCTTCATTATAGGTGGTAGGGATGTTTATGTGAACTAAGAAATTATTTTGGACACAGACATTTCATGAAAGAAGTCAAAACATTGATTTTTTTGCTTGTGTATAAAGGAAATATGTGTTTGTACTTGAAGTGAAGACCGGAAATTGATTTTCAAAATATGAAGTACCTGATATTGCTTGAATTTGACAATATCAGCGATAAGGAGTATTGTTTGTGTTATAATGGTTTGGCAGTTTGATCGCTTGGTTAGCAAATACTTGGTTCAATCTCGCCATGGTTGACTATCCTTACCCCGCCAACTTTCTAGAAGACCTACCTGCATTCCCCATTAAGGTTTGTTTATATTGTTGAACTTCTTCAATTGTCCTTTTCTGTTTTATGTAACCAACATTTACTTGTTTATGTTAATTTCCTTCATCACTCATAGCCTTCTGAATCTGAGCACATATGGTGCCATAATTGTTTTGCTTTCTGTTTGTGGAACAAAGGATATCACAGCTTTTATGGCCAGAATTTTTTTTATAGTTCTTTAATTTTGGGTGGTAGGAACATTTGTTTTAGCTAAAAATTCTTTGGGACACAGACACTTTGTGATGATGTGTGTACTGGAAGTGCAGACCGGAAATAGATACTCCAAATATGAAGTGCCTGATATAGGAATTATCAGATGATATTGCTTGATATTGGCTGTGCACGATAGGAAAAATTGTTTGTGTTGATGGTTTAACGGTTTAATGGTTTGGGTAGCAAATACTTGGTTCAATCTTGCCATGGTTGATTATCCATACCCTGCCAACTTTCTAGAAGACCTACCTGCATTTCCTATAAAGGTTTGTTTACCTTGTCTCATTTATTTAGTGATCTTTTTCTGGTTTATGGAACCAACATTTACTTGTTTGTGTTAATTCCCTTCATCACTCATAGCCTTCTGAATCTGAGCGCATGTGTTGCCATAATTTTGTTGCTTCCCGTTTGTGGAACATGAAATATCATAGCTTTTATGGCCAGAATTTTTGGATAATTCTTTAATTTTGGGTGGTAGGAACGTTTGTTTTAGCTAAAAATAATAATAATAATAATAATATTGCGGATTTATATAGCGCCTTTTCGGTCAGTAATGACTGGTCAAATTCTTTTATTTGGGACACAGACACTTTGTGATGATGTGTGTACTGGAAGTGCAGACCAGAAATAGATACTCCAAATATGAAGTGCCTGATATAGGAATTATCAGGTGACATCGTTTGAAACTGGCTATGCATGATAGGGAAATTGTTTGTGTTGATGGTTTGATGGTTTGATAGCTTGCTTAGCAAATATGGTTGACTATCTCGCCATCTCGCCATGGTTGACTATCTCGCCATGGTTGACTATCCTTACTCCGCCAACTTTCTGGAAAACCTGCCTGCATTTCCAATCAATGTTTGTCTAGCGTTTTTGCTTGCTTGAAAAAAGAGTCCACCCAGATTCTTCAACAGACTCTCCTGTTGAAGAGTCTTCAACAGGAGCAGAAAAATCAGATGAACAGGGCAAAGAAAAGTTTGAGAAAAATCGGGCAACTGATAAGAAAGTAAGGTGTTTAAGTTGTTAGACAAATTGGAAAATTATGATCTCATCGGGCACAATTGACCATTTATTACATTCATATCAATGTTATTAGAATGCTACTTTTTCCCCCAAATATGATTTCCGCAAACTTTAACTATATGATACTTTCAAGATAGATATGTAGATTCCTCCTAATGCATGATAACATTAATTCCAACATTTTCTATTTCTGTAGAAAAGGAATTTTGCACCATTAAATATAAACAAAATGATGGTTGGTAGGGCAACCATGACATCAGCAATTGGCAACATGTCTGAAAATTATCACTGATTGCCCATTTTTTTCAAATCATTTAAAATGATGGCTTTCTTATCACTTTTCTTCAAACTTTGTTTCTATTATGCTCACAAAATGTTGTTGCTTCGGATAATAAATTATTATCTTCTGGTATACTCTCCTTTTAAAAATGAAGAGCTCATTTGTCAATAGGGTAACATCAATATTTATTCAAATTTGAGTTATTAATATTACCTCATTATTCATCATTCCTGGTACATACAAAATTAATTTTAGTCAATTGTAGCCAGGATGAAGAAGTTACTGTAAATTCAATACTGATTTATTTTGTAGATGTGTGAATGAACTGCAACCAAAAATGTGTTTAAAAAAAAAACATTTTCACAGTTTGTCCATCTCATTTTTCTTCATTCACTGACAGCACATCAATGTCTAGTGAAAGTTCCCCTTAAAAATAAGATGTTTGACACTAATATGCAATGGAAATTTTTCATGTTTTTTGTTGCAGGAAGTGTGTTCTCACTTCAAAACACCCTCGCCGACAGACGATCAGTTATTCGCGGAGTTGGCTGAAGCTCTAAGTGTTTACTACAACTACACCGGGGGCATTCAGTGTTTTAATCTAAGCCAGCAGGCTACATCTAGTCTTGGAGATCTTGGCTGGAGTTTCCAGGTTTGTTAATTTTACACTAAAATCGTTGTGGTTTCTTGGTGTGTGAAGGTGTCGTGGTGTAGTGGTTTTGACTCTCGCCTTTCAATCAGAAGGTCATAGGTTTTAATCCCACCCATGACCCCAAAGAAGGTGACAAGCAGAACATAACAAAAAGCTTCAAGAATTTATTCAACCCCTTCCATCTTCCTGCAGACTCAGGCACCAAAACACCTCCTCCATGTTACTATATACACATGACAGAACACGCTGATGCGTCTAATTCCTGGTGAATATTTAGGTGGTCTGTCATATTTGACAGATCACCTATTGTAATCGTCCGAATTTTCTTTCTTTCTCACTTTCTTACTTTATTTATTTTTATTTCCACGATTTTTTGTGTCCAGAATATCTCCAAAGTCCTTTGGTCTAAATTCTTCATATTGTAGTCATATATCAAGATCATTGAAAACTCGTTTCTCCAACATGGCCAATGTCATGACGTCATCGTGACGTCATGTAGACGCCATTTTGTAAAATCACATTATCATTCATATCTTCCTAAATAATCATCAATAATCATTCATATTCACGTCATATAAACTTCAGGTCAAGGGTCATCAGGTCGTGTCATCAAAGTTCATCCAAAGGTCATTACGTGCGCGTACGCGTCCGTCAAAATTTAAAAATGCTCAAAATCACTTTTGGACCAAATGAGAGTACGTTTCAGGTCATTTTAAGCCTTTCAAAAATTTGCGCGCGCGGACGCATACGCGCGCGTCATTGCGCGTTTCACCTTGAAAAACACTAATTTCGCCATTTCTGTTGGTGTAATCAGATAGAGCATAAAATTCTGAACAAAATGATACCTTGTTCAACTTTCTACAACCATTATTAAGGAAGTTGTCATCTCCCAAAGTATTCCGCGCGCGCGCGCGAATTCGCTCTTCTTGGGCTGAATATGGTCAAAAACATGCCTTGAAGAAAGACTATATATCTCGTAAACGAGTCCGTTGACCCCCGATTTTTTTTTCATAAACGTATAAAGTATGAGATGTAGACATGATTTCATGTGCTGTATACCTGTCATAAACGTTGTGACGTCATCAAAATGGCGCCTAAACTCAAAATTTCATTTTTTTCTAAATGGCGTCATAAAATTTATGCAAATTCGTCCATAACTCCGTCAATATTGGTCATTTTGCTCCCCGTTTTTGATATGTTGTAGCTGAGACAATTCTGCACAAAATCAGTCACCACGGTTTTTCATTTTGACAACTGTAACATGGTGTATTTTTACGATATATATAAGCATGTCAATTTCCGCTGTTTTACACACAAAGTCTATGAGAAACGAATCTTGGTAATATCCGGATTCTACCTTCTATCCCTTTAAGAGCAGCAGCTCCTTTATTCTTGGTCGATTTTCGCCCAGCTTTTAGTATGTTGTAGCTGAGAATATTCCCTATCGTAAGTGTGCCATTTATTTTTTAATAAGACGTCGGGATCATATCGAAATTTTCTGCACAATGTATGACACGAGAATACCAGTCCTGATCTGCGTGTAATATCCTATGGAGAAAATCCTGCGTGTATTAATCAATGGGTAAAATTGTATTTTTCTTAATGTGAAGGTCGTGAGTTCGAATCCCAGCTGTGACATATATTTTTTGTCATCTATATTTTTTTTCTTCATCATATCTACCATTTCAAACGCTAACATCAAGGACAGACCACCTAATTCGTCTACATGACGAATTAAATGTCTAGTTTCTCATATTTCCAATATGTTTCCACTTCTTAGCATATATCTTTTATTATTTTAGTCGTCTGACGCCTTTCTTTATGCTATGCCATTCTTAGCATTTTCCAATTTCTTATTTTCTCTTTGTGCGTGCCATGGGCGCTAAATTTTAGTGGATTGGGCGCCTTGTAAGTCACAATTGTTATCATCAGAGAGTAATTTTACTTTTCACATTTGATTAGCAGTTTCCGACATTGAGGAATTATTCTCAATATTTTACTTTACATGACTATGAGAAAAAGTTGCTACATCAAACATACTTTGTATAGCAATCCTGCTAAAATGTAGAGCAAAGTGTGATGCGACACCAGTAAATTTATTCCCTGATTGTTATTATCATTGTTGTTCTTATTATTATTATTATTAAACAGGCAATGAAACTGTTTTTTTTTATCAGGCTTGCACGGAGATGGTTATGCCGTTCTGTGCAGACGGGATCCATGACATGTTCTATTCTATGCCTTGGGATTACGATGCTTTCGTCGCTGGTTGTAAAAAGCAGTGGAACGTCACTCCGCGTCCTGATTGGATCGTGTCACAGTTCGGAGGGAAGAACATTACCGCCTCCAGTAATATATTCTTCAGGTATGTATGGTAGGATATAAATACGTGTTTTGGGCCATGCTCATGTTTATATTGATCACCTGCCTGTAATGGTCACTTATCAACAGTGTATTTATATGTCTATATTGGCCACACCTGTCTACTATAAAAGCTGAAATTTTTAGTGACAGATTTTATTTTCTCAAATTTCTCAACCATGAATTCGCTAAAATTTTCAGTCTTTAGAATTCAGGGACTAAAATATAGGGAGAGTGAGAGCGAGTGCTGTCCTAAAGCTTCCCTCAAATGCTTTTGGGGGAGTGATTTATAGAACCCCTTGGAACCTCAATCTTACTACATGAGGACAATACATGTATATAGCTCCTCTAAAACTCTCCTTTAGCTATAGCTCCCCTGCAAATTTTCAAGTTCAGTTCCTGAGAATGCTCAAAGACGTGTGTCCAATGATATCTCAAAACAATTTGTTATCAGTGAATCAAATGAGTAATAACAAATTTATGAATTTTTAAAGATGTGAAGAATGAGCAAATCAGTGAAACTTTTCAGACATGTTGCCAACTTTATGACATCATGGGTGCACTTCTAACCAATTTTTTTTTATTCATGGTGAAAACTTCATCATTTCTACAGAAAAATAGAAATTTTGTATGAATGTAAACATGCAAATAGGGGATCTATATATGTATCATGGAGATATCCTTTGGTTAAAGTTTTGAGGAAATCATATTTTTGGGAAGAGTAACATTGTTGAACATATTTCATGAAAAAACATAAGATCTTGAATGGATCAAATGCTGAAGTACCTCTCAGAGTCGCTTTCAGATTATATTTCACAGCTTTATCTATTAATTTGATGTAGTTTTATTTGAGTGAAAAGTACAAACAGAGAGAGATAGCGAGAGTTCACTGAGTTGGGGCCATTTCAGACAGACAGAGTGTTGATCGTCAATGGAGGGCTATTAATTTTGTTTTCTTCGCCAAACCACGTGACATACAAAATGAACATATAATAATGAATGCTCTTTGCTCGAAGTTGAAATAGGATATGACAAAGATGAAGTATATTTGACTTGGTTTTCAACAGTTATATCATTTTTGCAACCTGGGCGATGTTTCACCGAGATTAGAACGACTTTAAGAATGACTGGTATAATTTTTTTTCACTGAATACACTTGATATTACCAGTTATTATGAACAAGAACCAATACCAGTCATTTTTAAATCCGTTCTTGAGACTTAGCTTGGTGAAACACAGCCCGGATATACTTTGGACTTTGAATATGGTAGGTTCCTGTTATAGGAAATGGATAGACCCTGTAAAAATAACAAAATACAGTAGTTAAAATGTCACCAAATGAAATGTGAGAAATGGAGCTAATGTACAAGATACTTTCAGTTTCATTTTTAAAATGATATACAAATCATATTTTTTAATTGTATAGTCTCTAACCAGGTAGGGTTTGGCCTTCTGCTTTTATCTAAAAACAAGTAAAATGAAATGTACTGAATAGATCCATAAATTCACTTATCTTATATTGGTTAGAACATTCTGTGTAAATTCATATGTACATACGATAGTTTCTAACTTGGAATCTGTGAAGTATATAACATAGTTTGAAAATCTCTCTTCAGAAATATGCTAGTTATAATTTTTCACATTGTTTGGACTGTTCAATGACCCAAATTAGCAAATTCTCTGGTATAATTATGTTACTA
>BQKZ01010639.1:5444-20326 GCA_036244855.1 Temnopleurus reevesii | reverse complement strand
CGCTTTAAGATCAACTGCAACTTGCAATCACTTGCAATTTTTGAAAGACATCCCCTATATATACACCACAATAAGATTGAATTGAATTCAATCATTCATCAATTCATTGCATAAAGTTACATGTTCTCATGTAGCACAGATTGTATGAAAATACAATTAATGAGATCAATTTTCCCCTCAATTAGTCAAAAATACCTTTCCCAAATGAAAAGATCTTTTAATCAATCTTCTCACCTCAGCCGACGTTCCTGTGCAGTATTCTGGCAAATCACAAGGGTTGTACTTATCCCTACAAAGGACACCAGCAGACAGCATCTGACAGTCACTATCACAGCACTCCCCTGAGGCACAGGTCGCATTCACATGGAACCGACATGTCTCTGGAACACAGCATTTACTATCACACTCCTGTAATGATAAAAAGATTTTATGAATTACTGAATATTCTCTTTTATAAAAAATATATTCCTAGGCGGTGTTTCGCCAAGTTACAAAATACTCCAAGAACGACTTTACGCACAACTGGTATTAGTTCTTGAGCTGAATGATCGAAAATCTTACACGTATGACACTTGTTAATGTATTCTAGTCTTTCTTCAAATCCTGCATAACTTTAAGAACGATTTGGTGAAACACCGCCCAGGGTTTATTGATATTATTATCAGACAATCCTGATTAGCATTTGATTTAAGCTCCAGAAAACTGATACAGGCCAGTGCTTGCGGCATTCTGTAATCTTTTAAGCCTTACATTATTATTGCAACTATCGTCACATTGAGTTTTTGTAAATACAATGAATATGAAAGAGTTACCATGCACTGGTCCCCCAAATTGGGCCTATCATGCAATCATCCTAAATATTCAAGATATCAACGTGATTTTTTGCTCACATATCCCTTTTTTCTACAAGTTAGACACAGGAGATATAATCATAATGAAAAGTATTGAGTCTGAACCATTATTTTTATAATACATTTAATAACTGTTTCATGATGTAAGCTCCATTAATAAAGACTAACAATGCCTGAGGCATGACCTTCCATGGGTAGAGGCACAAAATTATTCTCACCTCGGTTGTTCTTCTGTCACACTCCACATCTTCCTCAAGTACCTGTTTCTTCATAATGGTCCTCCATAGAACTCCTTAGGGTATTCCAGCCGACAAACGCCATATTCCTTTTAAAAAAACTCCCCCAATTTTGCATATATGAGCAAAGACAAGATTTTTATAGACATTCACTAATTGTTTTCACAACTTTTTAATGATAAATGAATAGAAATGATTCTAAACTTAAATGTTATACAATCTCAATCCCCATCTTCCTCAAGGAACCTGCGTACACAAACTGATCCTTTACAGAACACCTTCAAGTAGTCCATCCTGCAAACATTATACCCCTTAACGTATAGAATAAAATCCTACTGGTTGGCAGGTATGTCAGGGTTCTTACCTCAGGTGTTCCACAGTCACACTCCTCATCTTCTTCAAGGAACCTATTTCAATACAAAGGTCCTCCAAAAAAATCCTTAGGGTAATCAATCCTACAAACATTATACTCCTTAATGAATATGATAACATCTTACTGGTTGGTAGGTATGCCAGGGTTCTTACCTCAGGTGATCCACAGTCACACTCCTCGTCTTCTTCAAGAAACCTGTTTCCACACACAGGTCCCCCAAAGAACTCCTTTGGGTAGTCCATCAGACAAACACCGTATCCCTTCTGAAGAACCTCCTCTATTGTATCTCTGGTACAGCTTGAAAATTGAGTTGATGGTGGGTCTCTGAAATGAACAAGATGAAAGGAATTTATTAAAACAATATTAATCTTAAATATATTCATTCAAACAATTATTTTACTTAATTTATTTACTTCATTTATTCATTTATTCATCTGTTCATCTGTTCATCTGTTCATCTGTTCATCTGTTTATCTGTTCATCTGTTCATCTGTTCATTTGTTCACCTATTCATCTATCCATCTATTAATTTTATTCTTCGCATTGATAAAAAAGCCAATCACAATATTAAGTTTATTCTGGATACATTTGACAAAAAATAAAAATAACTGTACCCAAAATGGTTACCGGTTAGCACATTAATGCACCGGCAAATCATAAATTTGGGTGACGTCAGTATTTTTCGCTTATTGTAGCAGACCCTATCAAGTTTATATATTTGGTGAAAGATCAGTACTGTGTTCGAAGCAGACACAATTTCGTTACATGAGTTATGTATAAAAGGGATCAATACAACCATAAGAGATTCAATTTACTTGATATTATTTTCTATCAATATCTACTTTAAAGTCCTAATAAAAAAGAGTAAAAATTGTTACATACCCTAGAATATCATCCATGATGCAAGAAGCATCAGGGCAAGTGCAGGTGTCTTTGTTATGAAATAAACCTAGATTATGCCCCATTTCATGAACAATAATCACGGTCTGACGGCTTATATCTTCTTCTATGTCCTGTAAGATATAAAATATAGAATAATAATAATAACAACAGAAACAATGTGAATTGTGTCACTCAAAATAGGACAATGAGTATAAATTTTCATGGTTACAACAAAGTTATCTTGTTTGAAAATTGGATTTAAAATGGCAACCAAGCGTTCCTAATCTGCCAATCTTGAAAAAATTACCCAATTTAAAGACGCTTTACAGTTGAAAAACCACTACTTCCATTTTGATCCCTAAGAAGCCCATTAATAGGCAAGCCAATCGTGACCTCCTGAAGATGATGTGAATTAGCCAATAAAACACCAAGAGAGAGTATGTCCTTTTCAAAACCACTCACATTTTCAAGAAAGATAACTTGTTGTATCATAAAGTCTTCTCATCATGAATGTGAGTGTTTTTCAAAGATATGTTTTGTCTCCATGCATGCATTTCCTTATTTTTAGATGTGAATGTGAGAAATAAGAAACATCTCTAATCAATCCATTGCACGCTGATGAGTTAATTGCACATATTCGTACAATATAATTTCATAACAATAATAATTAGTTTAATAGAAAATATCTACTAAGGAAGCATTTAACATTTAACTTCCTTTAACAGAACATTTTTAGAATACGAAAAAATTAAAACAGAGGTATCATTCATCAAAAATCAAATCAGTGCCCAAAGGGTTAACAGACTGGAGGGCCCTGTCGAACATGAAGGGCCCGTCAAACATTAAGGGGGCAGAATATTTTTGCACAATATTTTTACTTATCTGAAGGCATGCAAGACAAAAGTGCATCATATTCAATATCATCATTTGACGGATAATCAAGGAAAGTTGTTCAATTTCATGATAACCTTTTTTAATATCAGGACTTACCATGTTTATTCCGCATGACTTATCCTCAGTGCACATTTTCCCATGGTCTGCCATTCCAACAACGCTTCCTTCAAAATGTACCCCTCTGTAATGATTCATTTCAATTCAATTTTACTTTTTCAAAACATTTAAAAACATTATAACAAAGTAAAACATATGTGTACAATACAATGGTACAGTGTAAAAAGTAAAAGTTGCTTGGGAGGTACATTTTGACGTGATGTATTTTTTTTCATATTTTGGATAGATATACTTGAATTCATTAATTCTATTCTCCCTACTCATACATCAGAAATATTGTCTGGACTCCACATCAGACGTTGTCAACCTGCTACCAGACTCTTGATACAATGGGTAATAAGAATTTCAAATTTGCTGCAACAAAATATGGAGTTGACCATCTAAAAACATTTATAGATCACAATTTCTATAATGACATATTTCTTACGTGATTAACTGAGCATTATCTTTGTGAACTCGCTTCGAATAAGTTTCCCTCCTCCACATCTGAAAGCGTAAGAGGTTTCCAGTAGCGTCGGAGTTGATTTCTATCTCATTTCCCTGCCAAACCTCAACGTTGACTAGGGCTATCCTGATGTTTAACGCTCTGTAAAGCTGCATCAAAGAAAACAGAAATTATACAGTCTAGTATTCATACTGTTTAGTCTATACAGGAAAAGAATCATTTCATTAAAAATTTAATCAATAGTACTTTCTATGAGAACATTAGAATTTGGATTCTCTTACTGTACAAGTACACAAGCTCAGAGTAAACAGACAGTTACAGATCTGCATGGAAAACAGCAATTTTTATCCATTTGCTGTACGGCCCATTTAAAAATTTAAAAGACCAATTAATTTGTTTTCTATTGATTATATTACTTTTTAATTGAGATAAGCGCTAATTATAACATCACAGCTGTGGTAAGTAGTCTTGTAGATTTTAATTCTCTCTCTCTCTCTTGCTCTCTCTCTCTCTCTCTCTCTCTCTATCTCTCCCTCTTTCTGTTCCCTATTAATAAAGTATATCAAACAGAACCACAAAATGTGGCCAATTGCTGGAAAAAAGTGAATAGAGTACAATATTTACCAAATCCATAGTGTTAGCTAATTCCTTGCTCCTTTCTTGCACTGCAGCAATACTGTTTCCTCTTAGTTGGTACTGTCAATAAAAATCAGATAAAACACAAAGTGCAGCCACTGCATTAAAGGTAGGAAACTACATTTGCACACATTACGGTTATGCTTACAACTTGTTGTGTACCTCAGATATGCCAAAATAATAACCTCTATGAAGTATTTTGGTCGAATGTAGTCCAGAATATTTAATTCAAATAAAAATCTATTCTATCATAATTCATCTTGACACCAACGGTATCGCGATACTCCTAGCGTATTACCGTACCACACACACACACACACACACACACAACATAAGAGCACGTACAGTGCGCACTTCAATACACTGCCACATCATGCGGAATACGCACTGAGAGAGACTCTTGCGCTATTGGTCAACGAGGGGTTAACTGCTGTTTTGAATTTTGAACGCACGGTCCATTAGTTCGAGGCCCGAATAGAAGAATTATTATTGGAATAACTGCGCCTATCATGACCAATCTTTGTGCTTAATTGATTGGTGATAAGTTCTAACATTTAGGACTCTTCCACATAACACAACAATCTTGGAAAGTCAAATTTTAGGCTGCAAAAGAAGTATTCTACCTTTAACACTATTCACACAATTTGAGGAGAATAGAATTCCTCAGATTATTCCTTGTCGAAATTCCAAGATGAAAATCATTCAAGGACTAGATTAATGAACACAAAAGAAATGTGGAAAAGAAAGATTTATGACATTGTCTCTGGGCTTGGTTGAATTCCCTGATTTTTCCCTGAGGAGCCCGAGGAGCCCAGTTTTATCTTGTAATTTCCTGAAAATCATTTTATTCAAAAGGCTGGTGAGCCAGCCGGACTCCCTAACTGATTTTCTAAGGAGCCCCTTGTGGTTTTGGGAAGCCATTTGCCAACGGGCTTCCTTTAGAGTCAAGCTTTGCAATCGTACAGAGCGCAAAAAAACAACAACAGATTTTTTTTTCAATTCAATGCAATTCAATTTTTCAATTCATATTTATTTCATTCAAAAGTAAAAACCATTTTCATATACAAGGTAAAATATACAAATAAATATGAATGAGGAGACAGCTAGAAATAACAGAGTCTTATGAGATGCTGCCACCAAGTATGAGATGCTGCCACCACGTTTTTTCAGTGGCATAGTGCAGAAATAGTGCAGAAAATCGAGAAGGGGTAGGGTTAAAAGGGTACTAACTTTTGATAAATTTATATCTTAACATGACATACCTCTGCAGCGTCATTGACAATGCCCAATTCCACATATTTAGTCTCAGACATTATGTCCCTTCGATGGCGCTGGTTGCCTAAAATGTCTGGTAGTTCACCAACAAGATCTGTTTTCATATCCATCACTGTCATATAAAGAAAAATTGGGGGGGGAGGGTTAAGATGCTTTATTTATTCATTTATCTATTTATCTATTCATTTATCAAAACATATCTGAGCAGGATATCAAAATCAATTGTTTAAAACTAATTATTTAGTTCTCGTAGTAACCTTGTTCAGAATCCAGACCTGTTTAACGCAGTTTTGCTTCTATGTGGATGCATGGCATATATTTTTTTGGTTCTTAATTAATCTTAATTTCTATTTTTACTTCTACCTACTTCCTATTTACAATGTTCATAAAATCTTGTTCCTTTATTTGCTCTTAAAACAGAGAAGAAGATGATGAAGTAGATGTATATTATCTTCCTTGAAAACACACTACATTTGAAACATATCTAGTTTCTAACATTACATCAATCACTGTCAGAAAGAAGAGGGCATTTCTTAAAAAGGAACCTCTCAGCTCTACATGGACAAAAAGTACAGAATACATGTACGGTCAACTCTGCCAAAGCTGAACTTGCCAGAAGTCGAATTACATATATTTTCTAAGTCAATGTGATTTCTTTAAGACCAAGTCATATAAAACCTAAAACCTAGGGCAAAGTTATCTGAACTTCAGAATTAACTATCTCTTTGTGAATGCTTGGAGATGTCGTGAGTGGACATATTTCCGCAATGTCCCAAATACAATACTTTCTAGCTGAAAACAAACTCTCCACCACCTAAAATGAAGGGATTAGCTCAAAACTCTATCCAAGAAAGCCCTGACTTCAAATGGACTAGAAGTCAACTTTCCAATATTGAGAGGCAAAANCCTCAGATTATTCCTTGTCGAAATTCCAAGATGAAAATCATTCAAGGACTAGATTAATGAAGACAAGTGAAATGTGGAAAAGAAAGATTTATGACATTGTCTATGGGCTTGGTTGAATTCCATGATTTTTTCCTGAGGAGCCCGAGGAGCCCAGTTTTATCTTGTAATTTGCTGAAAATCATTTTATTCAAAAGGCTGGTGAGCCAGCCAGAATCCCTGATTTTCTAAGAAGCCCCTTGTGGTTTTGGGAAGCCATTTGCCACCGGGCTTCCCTTAAAGTCAAGGTTTGCAATCGCACAGAGCGCAAAGAACAACAACAAATTTTCAGTGGTATAGTGCAGAAAATTGAGAAGGGGTAAGGTTAAAAGGGTGCTAACTTTTAATAAATTTATATCTTAACATGACATACCTCTGCAGCGTCATTGACAATGCCCAATTCTACATATTTAGTCTCGGACATTATGTCCCTACGATGGCGTTGGTTGCTTGAAATGTCTGGCAGTTCACCAACAAGATCTGTTTTCATATCCATCACTGTCATATAAAGAAAAATTGGGGGGGGAGGGTTAAGATGCTTTATTTATTCATTTATCTATTTATCTATTCATTTATCAAAACATATCTGAGCAGGATATCAAAATCAATTGTTTAAAACTAATTATTTAGTTCTCGTAGTAACCTTGTTCAGAATCCAGACCTGTTTAACGCAGTTTTGCTTCTATGTGGATGCATGGCATATATTTTTTTGGTTCTTAATTAATCTTAATTTCTATTTTTACTTCTACCTACTTCCTATTTACAATGTTCATAAAATCTTGTTCCTTTATTTGCTCTTAAAACAGAGAAGAAGATGATGAAGTAGATGTATATTATCTTCCTTGAAAACACACTACATTTGAAACATATCTAGTTTCTAACATTACATCAATCACTGTCAGAAAGAAGAGGGCATTTCTTAAAAAGGAACCTCTCAGCTCTACATGGACAAAAAGTACAGAATACATGTACGGTCAACTCTGCCAAAGCTGAACTTGCCAGAAGTCGAATTACATATATTTTCTAAGTCAATGTGATTTCTTTAAGACCAAGTCATATAAAACCTAAAACCTAGGGCAAAGTTATCTGAACTTCAGAATTAACTATCTCTTTGTGAATGCTTGGAGATGTCGTGAGTGGACATATTTCCGCAATGTCCCAAATACAATACTTTCTAGCTGAAAACAAACTCTCCACCACCTAAAATGAAGGGATTACATGTAGCTCAAAACTCTCCATGAAAGCCCTGACTTCAAATGGACTAGAAGTCAACTTTCCAATATTGAGAGGCAAAAGTAATCAGGGCACTACAAGCGTTTAGATTCAGAGAGCTAAAATGCAATAGTGAATGCGAACAAATTCTAATCAAATTAGAATGCAGATTTTACAATGTTTGATTTATTTCAGTTAACTCAACTGTATCATTGCACATTATCTGTAAAACTTGAGATGACTTTAAATAAGCGGGACCAGATAAGTGACATTTCATCAAACAATTATACCTAATCTGTAAACATCATCTCAATCTGAAGGTCAATTTAAATAAATTAAACTAATCAAATTGAACTTTTGCTTTCAACTTAAGCCGAGTGCACATGTTACTACTGGCATTTAATATGGGCATTTTGACAAATGGAATCCACCAAATTTTTGTTCTGAAAACATATTTGATTACTAAACATTATATTCCAATGCATCGATTAGCTTTAATAACAGATACAAAGGGGCAAATCAGTTTCTAATTGAAGACAATGTTAATGCTACTCTGACTCTTCCAAAATCCTTATGACTTGGAGTCAATTTGGTGCTTTTTCCCACTAAAAATCTTGTACAATTAAATTTTCTTGATTTAATGATTACTCAGAATATCAAGAATTTTGATCAGAGACGTACTCTGTACAGGTTTGAATGTTTCTGGGATATACAGTACTGTTGCACTTTCTTCTAAAGCCCCAGTCAAAAGGCATCCCAGAAGCAACACGATCAAACATGACTCTTTGTTCAGTAATCAGTTAACTGCCACTAAACAGGGAGTCGCGTTGAATCAAGTTGCTTCCGGGCTTCTATGTGACTGGGGCATAAAATTAGATACAAGTTGTATCATGTGCAGTGGGCTTCAGGGTCTCCGCATTCTTGCACATATTCTTCACAACCTATGTCAGCACAAGTGTGACAACATATGTGACATTCCTCTACATGAGAGTCAGCACACATGACCTCGAAGTGATGGTCTGAGCAAGGAGAAACCAAATTTCCTTGATCTGAGAAAGACATTCTACTAATCAAATTTACATTCTACCTTCAACAACATTCTTATCCTGTCTCCTTGACGCGAGATAAAAGCTTCAATGTGGTTTAGAGACTGGAGTCCTGGTGGATCACTTGCGAGTAAATTTGGATGAATCTAATTTCGATTTTAACTCTGGTAGACCTGGATTAAATGCACGTTACACGGACCCTAAATCATGGCATGTTTGTACACTCACCCAATTTCTCTCGATTGGTGACGACATCTTCCTGTCGATAGACCACATGTTGCCGTGACGACCCCTCCAGAGGCTCCACTCCCAGTGCCTCTCCATCTACGTTAACCATGCCACTAAAACAAAAATATAATTTGGAATTTGAGCTGAAAGACAAGTGTAAAAATTTGTCTTGGAAATACATGTGGGGCAACTGTAACTTCATGGGGGGGGGGGGCATATTTTCTCAATAAAGGAACCAACAAAAAAAATATAACCGACAAAAAAAAAAAAAAAACAAAGAAATTATAAGAAATTGTAAGAAAAAGAATAAGAAAGTTAATATTAAGTGGGAATAATTTACTCAGTGAGCACGAGCTGCATAACAAAAATTAGAAATGAAAAATAAATTCTGATATGGTAGATCTTCTGTAGATGTGAATACCTTAGCATGCAAGGGATGAATAGAATTAAAAAGCAAGAAGACAAATAGGTCCGATGCATTTCCTCTCAATAAGAATACCTCATTAGACATACAATTTAGGAAAAATGTAAGAAACAAAAATAAAATAAGAATAAGATGCAAATCAATAGTTTTAAATGCTGTGGTATAATGAAAGATCTTTGCAAAAAACAATAATATGGGTCATCTCCTTTAGATGTGCATATCTCCATAAATGCAAAGATTTTAAGAAAAGGTCTCGCGCCTCTGAATAGGTGACTAGAGAGATGGCATGTTTAAATGCTATATATTATTATTGTTATTACTAGAGAAGAGATAAGAAAGTCTTTGTTTCTTTGTATATTTGTAGATGATTACACTTGATGGCACTCATGTACATATAGAGTGATCTTTGAAATGGACACACAAATAACACGCTATGATTGAAAAGGAGGGGAATAAAGTGAGATTCAGAAGGAAAAAACACCAAGTTGACAGAAACTACGGGTATGCTTTGGCCTTAAATATGCTGCATAAAGTCGGAGATGGGATTGATGAAATATCATCTGTGATATTTTGTTTTCTTCGATGATGATGACATTCATATAGTGCATATAAAGAGACTATGAAGGTTACAGTATGTCATTTGATAACGTGATCAGTGAAAAGGACACACAAGCAACATGTCACAATTGAAAAAGAGGGGGATAAAAGTGAAATACTGAAGAATAAAACACTAAGCTGACAGAAACTACATGTATGCTTTGGCCTTAAACACACTGCATATAGTCAGAGATAGGGTTGATGAAATATCTTCTGTGATATTTTGTTCTCTTTGATGATGATGACACTCATGTAGTATCTACAAAGAGTGTGTGAAGGTAACAGCACGTCATTTGATAAAGTGATCATTGAAAGGACACACAAGCAACATGCCATGAGTGAACAAGAGGGGAATGAAGAGAAATACAGAAGAAAAAAATTACAAAGTTGACACCAACAATGCTTTGGCCTTTACCACACTGTATAAAGTCTGAGATGAGGTTGATGAAAGATCATCTGTGATGATAACATTCATGAAGTGCATATAAAGGGTCTATGAAGGTTACAGTATGTTATTTGATAAAGTGATCAGTGAAAAGGACACAAAAGCAACATGTCACGATTGAAAAAGAGGGGGATAAAAGTGAAATACAGAAGACAAAAATTACAAAGTTGACACCAACAATGCTTTAGCCTTTAACACACTGTATAAAGTCAGAGATGAGGTTGATGAAAGATCATCTATGATGATAACATTCATGTAGTGTCTATAAAGAGTCTGTGAAGGTCACAGTATGTCATTTGATAAAGTGATCAGTGAAAAGGACACACAGGCAACATTGAAAAACATTGAAAACGATTGAAAAAGAGGGGATTAAAAGTGAAAATACAAAGGAAAAAAATTATTACATCGACTCAAAATATGATTTTGCTTTACTAATGCTGCATTATAAAATCGGAGATGAAGCTGATAAAAATATGACATGTGATATATCTTGTTCTCTTTGATGAGGACATCCATGGAGTGTTTCTACAGACTGTATGCAAGGTCACAGCATGTCATATGATAAAGCCATCAGCAGAAAGCGAGGACAGACACCAACATGTCAAGTGAAGAAGGTCTTTCCATTCATAGACTCTACATTGTAAGATGTCATAATGAAAATGAATGCAGGTTTGCTAATTTCTTTGTTCATATAACACTAATGTTAGCTTTTTGAGATGTCTCTCTATTAAAGCTTTCAACAATTAAATGAAACATCATAACATTGAGTCATATTTGCTGTTTTATGGGGAAGGAATTTTGACAAAGTCTCAATAATAAAACACCATATGAATTACAAATCATCTGCATATCAGTTGCAAAATGTATTTCATATTTTCATTTGCACATGGTCTGGGCTCAACAAAAGGCCCATGAAACAACAATTTTGATTGATGCATTCAGATACAACTCTAAATGGAGAGTAGATTTACACATTTTGCCTGTTCTCTCTATCATGCAGTTTATATCCTACAGGGCCTGCAGGGAGAACATTGAGAAATTCATGTACCTTAAATGGCTACCCTAGCTAAGCAAAGATTGTTTCCATCATTACCCTCATCATTGTCGTCATAATCATCATCATCATCATCATGATCATCAACACTATATTCATCATCATCATCATCATCATTATCATCATCTCCACCATCACCATCACCAACACCAAGACCACAACACCAACACCAACACCAACACCATCACCATCACCATCACCATCACCATCATCATCAACACCATCATCATAATCATCATCATCAACATCACTATCATCTTTGAGCTACTTACCTGAGTCCATTGCATGTGCTTATTGCAACTGATGATGATGATGATGATGATGATGATGATCATCATCATCATCATCATCATCATCATCATCATCATCATCATCATCATTATCATCATAATCATCATCATCATCATCATCATCACCAACACAAACACCAACACCAACACCATCACCATCACCATCACCATCACCATCACCATCATCATTATCATTAGTATCATTATCATCATCATCATCATCACCACCATCACCATCATCATCATCATCAACACCATTATCATAATCATCATCGTCAACATCACTATCATCTTTGAGCTACTCACCTGAGTCCATTGCATGTGCTTATTGCAACAGATGATATATTGCCTTCCCTCACCTCCCCATGGTAGTAACAGTGATGCTATGAACATGAACAAAAAATAATATATATGCTCAAACAATTAGACTTCCCTTATCATCAAGGGAGTCGGACTAAAAATGGAAACTCAAATCCCTGAGTTTGAGGTGTTTAATGTCTTTTCATACAAAAATGCATGTTATCACTGCATACGGCACATCATGTTCAAATCCAACAATTGTTTTTTAACAGAACATTTGGTTCAACACTTTCTACCTATCAGAGTAATTTATATTTTATTCATATCATAATATTATCTAAACATTTACCATTGAGCCAAGGAAGCCACTATCCTGGGTTATTCATGGAGGGCATTTCATGAGGTTTGTCACCAGCGATGATTAGTCAGCACTAATCCTATGAAATCCTTTATTTTGATTGGATGAAAAGCACTATCGCTAACTGTTGCTGTGGTAACTGTTAGAAAATGTCAACTTGTCACTGGCGTCAAACTTTATGAAGTGGCCCCCAGGGACAATCAGCATAATTATGAAACTTGAAAAAAAATGAGTTAGATGCATGGCAAAAGTAAGAAACGTTGGGAAAATGAAAAATGTTGGCTTTTTGCTTGAAAAAACATTAAGGGCCCCCTCGGATATCGATTCCTGGATAAGTTTTGTGTGAACAATCTTTATTTTACTCACATTTTTATGAGGTAGCCTAGTGACGACCTGCCCATCATCCATTACAACTGTCTCAACATAGCGCTTAGGAAACAGGTTTCTGTAAGAGAGTAAACAAAATGTAGAAAATACAAAATTAAATTAATAATCAATCATCATATCAATTGGGTAGTTGAGCATCTATTAATGCTTGTTTCTGCCCCTATTCTTTCTTTCTCTTCACCTCCTTGTTTAGCTTTCTCTATATACTTGTGTGTTCACTTCATTTTCTTGTCATTTTGCTTATGATTACGATTCTGCTAGGATCAAAAGCTCAAGCCCTCTTTTTATTTTGTATAAAAAAAAAAATTAATGAATAATGTGAGGATAAGGATAAGATTTCGTATTTAGGCTGTCAATTGATATCTTTTGGCTTTTAAGAGGCAATTGAAATGGACCCAATAAACTTTATACACATTTTTATGGTACATATCGCACTCAATACTTCTTGAAATACAATTATAAAGGATAAAGGCTATTTCAACCACAAGGAAACAGATATGATAATGAGAACAGATATATATCATGATCTCTAATTACAGAAAGTAGACTGAAAAGCATCCAATTACCACAATTACACTGGATCGTCTCATATTACTGCTACCATCAATTCATCTGAGAATCTACTTGACAAACTTCCTCCATACTTTTCATCCAATTAATAAGTATTTTTATGATTGAGATAAAATACTGGATTAACATTTTTTTCTGGTTATCTCAAGCTTGCAAAATAATGAATAATGCATTTTAATAATAAAATTTGCCAATTGAATCAATTATAAAAGTGATATTGTCAAAACTTCTACCATTTTTAGTACCAGTATTGCCAATCAGAAGCTAAGTTCTGTGTATGGTAAAATGTGGGCCAAAGCAAAAAGAATAATTGAAGTTCATCTCATGACACTTGACATACATAACCGGTTATGATAATATTCCTATTCATATTCATTTGGTCATGTTGAATATCATCATGTTTAAGTTTGAGCTCCTCATTCTATATTACTCATAAACTACAGATGATTTGATTTGTGTTCCAAAAATTCATATAATCTAGCACTTTCCCCTTTTTGTAAATATGCAGTAGTAATTAGTTCAATGAAATTTATACATCCTTAACTTATCATTCCGCAATGTTTTTTTTTCCTCTTTTATATCTACAATAAATTTCTTTGAACCAATAAAATCGCATCAACTCCACAAAAAATCAACAAACTTTGTTGGTAGTGAAAGGGGTATTCGCATTAACACTGGCGGAATAAGAAAAGGATGCGGATAGAGAGAGAGGAAGTCAATGTAGGACTTATTCATGGAATAGCAGTGTATACATCCTCCTTAAAAATGTGGCACACACCTGGTCTACGAACAAACAAAAACATAAGGTTTTGCGCAACTGCATTCATAAAAAAATATATTGTACATCCTGGAGGAAGCAAATTGTTAATGGTAGGCAGTGCTTGGTACAGGTCCAAAGTTTCATAAAATTTCAGCTTTTCTACAAGTTTTACCCCCCCCCCCTTCAAGGGGCATATATGGATTCCTTCAATCTTTAGTTTAAAAAAATAATAATCTATACCAAAAGGGTATTTTTTAAGCAAAAACAAAAAAATACAAAAATTATAAAGTGGGGTGTATTTTCCTTCTGACAAAAGTCTTGTATTTATTTCTCTCTCATTCTTTCAAATTTATAAGGGCTTATATTCGATTGGGCTTATATTCAGAGTGTTTTTGTCATGTAAGTCTATTTAAAATCTTCAGGAGTAAACTGATCTATAAATCAAGAATTTCTCATCGGAGAATTATTCTATTAAAGTAGGGAAAAGCTCGCACATACTCTTCCCTCCCCCTCCCAGTGAAAAAGAGTCAACCACCCTCCAATTCCCCCCCCCCCCCCCC
>BQKZ01010638.1:6979-18443 GCA_036244855.1 Temnopleurus reevesii | reverse complement strand
TGTATTAAGGGTTAAATTTTTCAAAGTGTACTCAATGGATTTGAAAAATAGCATTCAGTAGTGAGATAAACGCTCATTGAACGTAGAACCAAGCTTGATTTTGCTAATATTTCAGCAGTTTCAGAATTTGAAAACCCAATGAAGTTTACCTATTAATATCATTTGAGAATCAGCAAAAACTTGAACAGAATCAGTATATTTGTTTTCATCCTGCAAATATCATTATATATAAAACTATAATGTCTCCTATCTATCTATCTTTGATATTTTGCTCCACTGCTAGGGGAAGGCCTCCTCATCAATTTTCCATCTTTTTCTATCTTGTGCCATTCTTTTCCATGTGACACTGTCGTGTTTATATAAGGTCGACCGTCTATCTCTCTCCTGCTTTGTTTGCCTCTGATGAATTGTCTTGGGGTACAATTTCTTATTTTAAGCGCTCATCTATAATAATAATAATAATAATAATAATAAATGCGATTTATAATGCGCCAAATCCATCCTGCTGGATGCTCAAGGCGCAGTAAAGTATAGTAGAGGAAAGTTGGAGGAAAAGTTGGAGGTAGAAAGGTAGAAAGAATGCTGCTTGAGTTGGAGTTATGAGTAAAAGGCATTAAATTTATCAGCAGAAGTGCAATTTCTGATGATTGGTGGGAGCGTGTTCCAGAGGGTTGGGCCAGCATGAGAAAAGAAACGATCTCCCCATGATTTTGATGTTCTTGGTGTATTATCCGTTCTATTTGCTACATGCCCCGTCCATCTCCATTTCTTTGCTCTTATCTCTTTCTTTACAAATTAAAATTCCTACAGACTACACCTGCACAACATTGAGCTTGGCCGGAGAGCAAGACAAGGAGAGAGCCATGTAGGAGGAGATTCTTCTCAAGAATTCATCAGTCAATTTGGGTTTCATGTTACTACCTGTTGTGGATATCTTCCTCTCAACAACACCTGGAACGATGATTGGGTGGTAAGACGTGGATAAAGATAGTGATGGTATTGTGATGGTGGTGGTGGAAGTGGTGGTGGTGGTGGAAGTGGTGGTAGCAATGATAGATATGTTGGTGTTGGTGTTGGTAGTAATAATGATGGTGTTGATGATGGTGGTGGTGTTGGGAGTAACAGTGGTGATGATGGTGGTGTTGATGGTGGTAATAATGGTGGAAGTGGTGGTAGAAGTGGTGGTGTTGGTAGTAACATGGTGTTCATGTTGGTGGTGTTGGTGGTTGCAGTGATGGTGATGTGAGTTGTGGCAATGATGTTGATGGTGATGGTGAAGTTGGTGATGATGAAGTTGGAGTTGGCGGTGATAGTGATGGTGATGATGATGGTGGCAATGGTGATGATGGTGATGGTGATGGTGGGGGTGGTGGTGATGGCAGTCCTGGTAATGATGGTAGTGGTGATGATTTTAGTTGTAATAAGATTGGCGATAGTACTGTTATTGTTACCAAGTGTTGATCGTTGTGGTCGTGGTGGTGAGGGCAGCAATGAGGTGTGCTGGAATTGAAGTGGATAATGGTGATGATGATATGGCATTGACAATAGTAGTGATAGTGATGATGATGATGATGGTGGCAGGTAGTGATAGTGGTTGAAAGGGTAAGGTGGTTATGGTCATAATGGTTAGTGATGTTGGGATTTGATGTTGCTAATTAGGGATTCTTAAGATGGTGGTGTTGATGATAGCTGCTGAAGTACACATTTTCAATAAAACATCATTGCTATAGTTTTCTGCTGTGTCTCCTTTCCAGAGCTTCTACGCTCAGAATTGTCTGAAGATGCAAGTGGATCGTATAGAGAATGACGGCGGAGACAGGGAGTTAAGATCACTCTGGCCCCTCCTTGAACAAAAGATACCCAAGTTCTTTGAAGGGCTGGAGATCACCCCTTCTCTTCTCCATGGAGATCTGTGGGGTGGAAATGCAGGCGCAATAGAGTCATGTCCAGGTATGTCCTCCTCACGTTATACCATTGAATTCATTATATTCAAATATATGCTCTCGTTTATTTGTTTTGTTTATAAAAAGATATATTTTGTCTCTTGTTTGCTCTTTGTTAAGGCGACCCCAACACAAGCTTTGCTTTTTGGGTTTTTGCCCCCTTTAATTTTTACTATATTATCTTGTATTTTCCTATGTTAATTATGTTTTTCGATAAAGGAAATGAATGTTCTATTCAATTCAATTCAAATTTTTGTACAGTCCGTCTGGCTTTGTGGTTGCCTCTCTGTAGTGGTCACCAAGTGAATATGTATTGATCATCTAAAATGCATTCCTTCAGACCACAATCGAATTAAACATTAACTTTTAAAAGAAGAATCTTCCAAAAAGGAATCATTTCTTAATAGGAGTAGAAAAATTTAGTGAGCAGAACAAAAAAGAGTTTGAAGAAAATCGGTCAAGTAATGAAAAGTTTTGAATTTGAAATGATATGAAAAAATGGCAAATCAGTGAAAATTTTCAGATATGTTGATCATTTGATGACGTCATGGGTGCACTGCTAATGATCATTATGTTTTTATGGGGCAAAATTTATCATTTCTACATATAGATAAAAAGTTTGTATTAAGGTTAGCATGCGAATAGGGAATCTATATTTCTATGAGCGTCAGAGCCTGGCAGATACCGGCGCTATATAAATATTCATATTATTATTATTATTATTGTGAAGATATTCTATAGTTAAAGTTTTGAGGAAAACCTTTTATAACATTTATATGAATGTAATAAATGGTTGATTGTGTACCTATGATGTCATCAGTTGCTGAATTGTCCAAATATCTAAACATTCATAACTTTCCTATTAGTTCCTATCAAATTTTTCCTCAAATTCTATTTGTTCTATTCATCCCATTTTTCTGCTCCAATTGAGCGAATGTTAGTATGGTGTAGGCTCGTCTTTCAAGGGCCACATGTTTACATTTACCTTGCAGAAAGCTGAAGTATAAAAACCATTAACTTTTACTTTAACTTAAGATTAAAAAAAAAATTGTATTCTCAATTAGATAAAGCTCAACAGTGCCTTGCTCTGTTAATAAAGTAGATTTATCATTTAATAAATTAACTCTCAGATTTACTCAGCTGCCAATTTTGTTCAACTATTTAAACATTCATAACTTTCTTATCAATTATCCAATTTTCTCAAATTCTGTTCGTTCTATTCATCCCATTTTTTGGCTCCAGTTGAACAACATTTACCTTGCAGAAAGCTGAAGTATAAAAATCATGAACTTTTAATTTTATCTTAAGATGAAAAAGGTGTATTCTCAATGAAATAAAGCTCAGCAGTGGTTTGCTCTGATGATAAAGTGGCTTTATCTTGTAATAAATTAACTCCCAAATTTATTTTGACCGAATATATTTTGTAGATATAGTAACAGCCTTGAAATGGTCTGTTTTCAGTTGTCTTTGACCCGGCAAGTTTCTACGGGCATCATGAGTTTGATCTTGGCATCGGTGCAATGTTCCACTCGTTTGGCCAAGACTTCCACCAAGCTTACCATAAAGTCATCCCGAAGGCTCCCGGCTTCGATGAGAGACAGAAGCTGTACCTGCTCTTCCATCACCTAAACCATTGGTGAGTCAGAATTTATTTATTTATTTATTTTAAAACGGTTTAAAATTACAATATCTCTTGCGGCCAATTGGCCGAATTGTAGAT
This sequence comes from Temnopleurus reevesii, assembly GCA_036244855.1. Classification (NCBI taxonomy): domain Eukaryota; kingdom Metazoa; phylum Echinodermata; class Echinoidea; order Temnopleuroida; family Temnopleuridae; genus Temnopleurus; species Temnopleurus reevesii. The sequence goes on along the minus strand of BQKZ01010638.1, from coordinate 14,780 downwards.
ATATCTACAATAATACATATAAATTCACATAAAGTCATCCCGAAGGCTCCCGGCTTCGATGATAGATAGAAGCTCTACCTGCTCTTCCATCACCTAAACCATTGGTGAGTCAGAATTTATTTATTTATTTATTTTAAAACGGTTTAAAATTACAATATCCTTTTGGCCAAGTGGCCGAATCGCTGATAAATATACAAGAATACATATACAGTCTTAGCTTGTTATAACGAGGTCGTTAGGACTAGAGAAATTACCTCTTTATATTGAAACCTTGTTATATCAGAGCCAAAATACAATAAGATACACAGAGGTGGGACCAGGAAAATTACCTTGTTATACCTAGAGCTCGTTATATCAGTGCTCTTTATAACGAGGTTTGACTGTAATGTATAATGAATTATTGTACAGCGAAATAGCACTGAACATTCACAAATTGTATGGTATACACTAAAAACTGGATTCGATATTAGTACAATCAAGAATTAGTATTTTGATTTAAAATAAGGGCTTTAAACACATGTGGCTAATTAGTATTGGTTTTTTTTCCGGGGTAGGAAATGCTTGAGAACCAGGGTGCTGGGATGGCATTTCAGGACACTTTTTAGGGGCATATTTGTACAACAGGCTGTAGAGAAAGGCTAACTCGGAGGAGTTTGTGTGCTGACAAATTTCTCTACGCTTATTGCAGACCTTTTAGGTGAAAAGGGTGGCTTATTTGGCCCCACATTAAAAACCCACAGGCGCAGTTTGTAAAACACCCCCTTACCTGATATTTTTATGGTGATATGCTACATACTTGAAACTTCATAGTGAAAACTTAATTGCTCATTAAACATCAAAGCAATAATAAACAGACAGGGGAGTTTGAAAAACGCTTATGAGACTATGGGGGTGTTGTTCAAAAGTTGCAATTGATCGCAAGTTGCAATTGATCGGAACGTGCCAATCAAAATCATTGTTTCATGCACGCCTTGTTAAATACGCATACTGTGCGCGAATGAAAATGCGTGTTACAATGTGCAAAGTTGCAGTTGATTTTGAGCAACACTCCCTATGTAAATAAAGCTGGGGTGGAGTGGTCATGACTCTCGCCTTTCAACCAGAGGTTCATTGGTTCGAATCCCATCCGTGGCATGAATTTCCTTCAGCAAGGAATTCATCCACATTATGCTGCACTCAACTCAGGTGAGGTGAATGGGTACCTGGCAGGAATATTTATTCCTTAAAATGCCAAGTGCGATGGTAGCCGCCGGGCTTAATCCAAGCTAATGATAATGCTAAGTGTCTTGAGCACTCAGCAGAGTGGATACGTGTCCTATATAAATTGAATCTATTAATATGCTATAGGGAGAATTCTCCCCACTGACTATAAGCGATACCAAGTGATATCGATCGTTACCTCTAGTATCGAACCTCTGGAGCAGGGAAACATACTTCTGGTGCATGTGATACATGCTCAGATCACAGCTCTCATCCATGATTATTTGTCAATTTTTCTCCGTTTCGCGTTGTCTGATGCGCACTCTGCTGCCTCACAGAAAACCCCCATCATATAATGCAACGTAACATGTGAAGAAAAGACAAAGTTAATTAAATAATTCTTGCCTTATCCCAACATAGATAAACACTGATTGACAGTGCTTTACCAAGAAGCTGAGAAAAAAAGCACTGTCAATCAGTGTTTATCCATGTTGGGATAAGGCAAGAATTATTCAATTATTTATCCACCCAACACAAAAATCATTCAATTGCTAAGACAAAGTTAAGCTGAAAAAATATATTTACGAGCATTTCAAACGAAGCCATGGGGTGCAAAACAAAGTCTCATACAAATACATACGAGCAGAACCGGAAACGGAAGTGACCGTCCCTGCTCCACCTAATTATTTTCTCTAAAAATTGTTGACGCCCTCATCAGCTTCAAATTTACAACAATAGTCGGTTGGGAGAATTATACACAAACTTCTACTAAACATAGAAATGCAGATATTCACAGGACTGATTTGTGGTTATTTATTCTTTTATCTTGTTCATTTCTTTTCTCGAGGACTCATTTTGGAACGAGCTACAGGGGATCATCACTATCTATCATGAGGGGCCTTGTCAAAGACTGAACAATCCTGGTACTTTTCATCTAGGGGGTGTTGTTCAAAAGTTGCAATTGATCGCAAGTTGCAGTTGATCGGAACGTGCCAAACAAAATCATTGTTTCATGTGCATCTTGTTAAATGCGCATACTGTGCGCGAATAAAATTGGGCGTAACAATTTGCAAAGTTGCAGTTGATTTGCAGTTGATTTTGAACAACACCCCATGAATGTAGTTTGTAAAGAACTTTGAATGCTATGGAACTTTACCTTGGTCAGTAGATGTGTTTTATTTGGATGATTGTTTATCTCTGAGTGGTATATCATCTTGAAATAGAGTGTATGCATCCTTGTCACCATTATTATCATCTTCTTCATCATCATCATTATTATCATCACCATCATCAAACATCATCATTGTCATCACCAGCATCATCACCAACATTATCATCACTATCATCATCACCATCATCACCATCATCACCATCATCACCACAAAATCATCATCATCATCATCATCATCATCATCATCTTCATCATCATCACCATCATAATCATCATCATGATCATCATCATCACCTTCATCATACATCATCATCACCATCATCACCACCATGACCATCATGACCATCATCATCATCATCATCATCACCATCATCTTTATCACCATCATCACCACCATGACCGTCATCACCATCACCATCATCATCATCATCATCATCATCATCAGCGTCATCACCATCATCAAACATCATCATCACCATCATCACCACCATGACTATCATCATCATCATCATCATCATCATCATCATCACCATCATCACCATCATGATGATCATGATCACCGTTATCAGACGTCATCATCGCCATCACCACTGTCATCATCATCATCCATCATCAACGTCATTATAATGATGATGATGACCATCATCCCACGACTGATACACAGAGCCTTATCCTCAGTGAGGCTCCGTCGGTGGCTTCTTGAATACGTCCCTATATCTTAAGCGTGTGAGTTGGCTTCGTAGAAGTCTATTTTAATTATCATGAGAGACATTTGATTTTTTAGCTTCAACATTTTAACAACTAAACATGTTTTAATGTCATGCCATGTTTAGGGGAGTTGGTTTTGTGAATACTATCGAGTAACAAATTATTATTATTTGCCTTGGATACCCTTTAAAAGGAGATCAAAAGGCAAAGAACATTGAATATATTTCTTCAGGTCATATTTTCACATATTCATTTAAAGGGGAACTACACACAGACGTTAAATTGCTATCATTTAATGAAGAAAAATAAGATGAACAAACTGTGAAAATTTGAGCAAAATCGGATAATCCATTCAAAACTTATGACTTTTCAAAGTTTTGATTTACACCCCTCATGGGCTCCTTAAATTGACAAATGTACAGGCACAAAATGGCTGCCAACATGGAGAACTCTCCATTCACTTTGTACGCAAAATTTCACATTTCCCTCTTTCTCCAGTTAAGTAGACAGAATTTTGTTTCTGGGGTTAAATATATTATAGCCACATCAATTCTGCAAGCATTCCAGAAAGAACGGTGGTGATTCCTCATTTGAAATATGATATTGATACATTTTCAATAAATTTATATACAAAGTGAATGAGAAGTTCTCCATGTATGACATCACAGATTATGCTAATTGGCTATACGTTGCCAATTCAAGGATGCCAAGTACAGGTGGAAATGATAACTTTGAAAATTCATAACTTTTGAACGGGTTATCCGATTTTGCTCAAATTTTCACTGTTTGTTCATCTGATTTTTCTTCAATTAATGACGATACATTATTGTCTGGGTGTAATTCCCCTTTAAGATGTTACTGTCATTTCTCAATTTTGATGGAAAAAGGTTCAGGGCCGGTCTTGTTAAGAAGGTCAGTCGGTGGAGGGCATCCAAACAATTCTCTTTGTTCATCATCATCATCATTTCTATCAGTATCAATATCATTAAGGTTACCATCATTATATTGTAATCTGACTGAAATAAGAAAATTGTCAAATATATTGTAATCATGCTTATATATATCATGATATATGCGCCATGAGCGTCTTTAGTGACGGAGTGTTGCGCTATACAAGTTTACACTATTATTATTATATATTACATTGAAGTATCAAAAACACCATTTTAGGAGAAATTAAAGTGCAGATAATGTGTGGTTTTACATGTATAGAAGAAACGCGACTGCAGCAATGTTTTTATCAATATTCATTTTGGTGAAAAAAATTGCTTGACAAGATTAGGGTTTCAAGTCAAAGAATGAAAATGATGTTCATACAAAAGACTGAACTAGTTCAAATCAATAACAACTCTTTTCCAATGCATGTTCATGTATAAGGGAAATTATTACAGCAATATTCTAAATGTTGCTTTAACTTGTTTACATTTATCTTAGATAATTTCTTCTATGGGCATTATGTTTTTGTAATATGTATAGGTTTATAATGAGTGAAATGTTACGGGTATTCATGCCTATGGTGCTATGTGTGTAATTACATGCAATGTGAGCAAAGATTCTTATGTCATTTTTGTTTGTTTGTTTGCTTGGATAATGTTTACTTTTCCTTCCTGTCCTTGTTATTAACTGCAAATAGTGTTGTTCAAAGTGTTTGTATAGTTTTGAATGAAGCATATAAAAATGAATTTCCTCTTCTATTCAAATTAGCTTAAATGGGAACTTCACCCAGATATCGATGTGTTGTCAGTAAATGATGAGAAATAAGATAAACAAACTGAAAATTTGAGCAAAACCTGATAATCCGTTCAAAAGTTATGAATTGTCAAAGATAATTTTCCACTCAAATGGGCATTCTTAAATTGGCAACTTTATCTGTGATGTCAAACATTCTCTTTGTATATGAATACATTAAAAAGTGATCAAAATTCATATTTCAATTGAGGAATCACAACCATTCTTTCAAGAGTGCTTTCAGAATTGACATGTCCATATTATATTTTAATAATAAAAAAAAGAAGATCTGTCTATGTTTCGAACAAATGAAGAAAATGTGAAATTATGTGTAAAAAGTGAATGGAGATCGAGTTCTCCATGTTTGCGGATATTTTGTACTTCTAGGTTGCTAACTCCAGGAGCCCATTAGGAGTGTTTGAATCAAAACTTTGAAAAGTCATAGCTTTTGAATAGATCATCCACGTTTGCTCAAATTTTCACAGGTTGATCTGTGTATTTTTCTCCATCCACTGACAGTGCATTGATGTCTGTCGTAATTCCCCATTAACATCATTAAAGGAAACAGACTTCTATCATTGTACTTGGCAGGTAGTTCTTCTGTTCTCTTGCTAGGATATCGCTTAATTAAGCACACATGAAAGGGAGATATGTCAACTTCCAAAATGTTAGTCAATGATTTTTCGTTTTTTTTTTTCAAGCGCCTTGAGTAGTACACATATTTAGTATTGCCAAACACTTGTTCAGCCTTTTATTTCTCTATCATTTACATAAGTGATAGAAATTCAGTGCATCGAGACAAGTGTGTGATATTCACTTTATAAGTACAGTATATATGCTATTATTGAAGAACAATCGTCAGATCCACAAAATATTGCAAACACGTTTTTGTTAATGTAGGTCGGAGTTTAAATAATCTGGTCCCTCCAAGCAATGTTCACTGCAATAGCTATTTTCCTAATCCAAATCCTAACTCGCTTTTTATGTCACCCGTCACAGAGACTGAAATATGCAACATTGTTAAACTCTTTAAGAACAATAAAGCACCAGGCCTCTATGAATGTTCCCCTAAAATCATAAAAACCGTTATAGATATAATCTCAAAGCCACTGTGCTACATTTGTAATCTGTCCATTACTACTGGTAAATTTCCAGACATCATGAAGGTCGCCAGAGTCACCCCGATTTTCAAAAGCGGGGAAAAGTAACAAGTGAGCAATTACAGACCAATTTCTATGCTTTCTGCTTCTAAAATACTGGAATGTATCATTTACAAAAGAACCCATAATTTCCGAGAGAAACACAACTGTCTCTTTGCCAATCAATTTGGATTTCGGAAGGACCATTTAACACATCTATCACTTTTAGAACTTACCAACAAAATAATTGATGAGTTTGAAGATAATTCTTATGCAATTGGTGTTTCTATTGATTTGTCGAAAGCTTTTGACACATGATATTTTGCTATCTAAACTTGAATATTACGGCATCCGAGGAATTCCCCATGATCTTTTTCCTAGCTATCTAAAGGAACGCCGTCAATGTACACTTTATAATTCTAAACTGTCAGATTTCCAAGAAATCACCTGTGCAGTCCCTCAAGGGTCACTGCTAGGTCCGCTACTTTTTATCCTATTTGTTAATGACTTTTACAGATCATCTAACATTCTGTCTTTTATTCTATATGCAGATGACACAAATGTTTTGTACTCTCAGAAAGACGTGGAAATTCTTTCCCAAACTGTTAACACCGAACTGGTCAAAGTGTGCTACTGGTTTTCTGCCAATAAACTAACAATTAATCTTAAAAAATGCAACTATATGATATTTTATAATTCACCCAAGCCTCCAGACCTCGATAGCCTGCGAGATGTAAAATTGAATAATCATATTCTGCCTCGAGTTGAGTCTGCTAAATTTCTTTGGACTATAATAGATAGCAAATTATCATGGAAACAAGACATTAATGCAGGTCTATATTTTTCGTCTTATTGTGTTCCTGCCAAAACATGTATTACGTACTTTATATTGTTCATTGATTTTACCTTACTTGTCTTATTGTAACCTAATTTGGGCAAATACTTATAGAAGCAATCTTAACAAGCTTTACGCTCTTCAAAATAAAACCTTACGTACAAATACAGGCTACCGGCGATACGCCAGTGGCGATCCACTATCTTTAAAGCTGCTTTGTATCAACGATATAAATAAGCTTTAACAATGTACTCTTCCATACAAATGTTTAAACCGTCTATTACCCGCACAGTTTTGCGACAAATTCCACCATGTCTCCGGCCGTCATAAATACAGTACCAGGTCAGGGGACGAAATATTTATTCCTCAACATCATAAACGTATCTTTCAAATCAATATCCTTTTCTGGTCCTAAACATTGGAATAATTTACCCAAACCCCTTAAAAAATATTTTGTCAGTATCTAGCTTCACCTGGAAACTTAAGAAACTCCTTACCTCTAGTTATAGATCATAAATCTGCAAATACTGTTCGAATTATGGGTTAACCTACTCTCTTCTTTGTTTTTTCTTATTGATATGTAGTGATCGAACCCACGACGGGCATTATATCTAAGATGTGTTTCCCAAAGAACGATTTTATATTATGTAAATTTTGTTTGTTTACAAATGTCAAACTCTCTGATGGACTGTCGCAGCCTTCTTTCCTTCTGTCCTATACTCCCTCTCTGTTGTTCTCAATATATAAAGTATGTATTTTATATGTATTGTATTTTTTCAATTTTAAACTGCTACACTGTACTGCACTGATTTATTTTTTATGTTGAAGGGAAAAAAATGTTATTTTTAATTGAATAAAATTAAAATAAACAGTATTCCATACAATGTCAAATAGAAAATTTGTTTTCAGGGAGCTGGAGACAATGGGAGTGGGAAAAAGTTGGTAAGATAGGATAGAGAGTGGGATGGGGGTGTTGGAAGAAAGGGGGTCATGGCGCGGGATAGAGAGAGCCGGGGGGGG